>ML836103.1:9480-39110 GCA_009831015.1 Picea engelmannii
ACATAGGTGTTGTGTTTAAATCTTTCATATATATCTTTTAAATGATACCTATGTTTATGTTTTCAAAACTATTGGCATGTTGATTATATGAAGACCCATTGACACCTTGGTTAAACTCTGGATATGAGCTGTTACAATAAATCGGCACATGGTTAAAACATTTGGTATTGGTTTCAAATTGTATCTTGATGGTTTAAAACTTTAACATAACGTTGATTGTGCGCGTTGGTTTATACACTTACCATTCCATTGGTCGAGCAAGTGATATGATTGTTGAACTATGTTATAATGGGTTGAACAGCTATGAAAGTCGGTGGTTGTACTTTGTCAATAACTATTATGCATGGCAGAGATAAGCTCCACCACCTTCGCACGATGACATTTATGCCTATCCCTTATCCCTGTTTTACCTCTGTTCGCTCCGGTAACCCTTTGCGCACTCTACTCCTGTGTATGCTATGACCCAAACCCTGGATCGTTCACCATGTGCTCGGCTCCATGGCACCGGTGGTGTGAATTGAACCGAACGGCAGCCAAGCCTTGCTATTATTTGACAATGCCCGGAAGGACTTGGAGGATAACGGTTGGCTCACCTTCGTGCAGAGATTTGAGGGTTTTAACTTATTTGTGGCACAGTAGTTCGCTCTGATGCTTGATGGCTGTAGAGCCAAGGTGGGTGACATCCAGTTGGAAATCGATGAGAAGTTTATCAGTTCTGCTACAGGGTTACCTGCCACGGGCCAGCGTTGGTTCAAAAATTTGAAAGTGGAAGAGGTTCCATGGCCACTACTGTTCGTCTCCTGAAAGGTCACCTCTTGTGACAGAGGTATGCCCATATCCATGCTTAAACCACGATGGCATGACCTTTTCATAATAGTCAAACAGTTCGTGACCTGTGAAGGTAGATATGGACTCGTGTTTCTCTACCACCTGCGTTTGTTAATGAATTTTATGGGATACCCGTTGAATATGCCCTTTTACTTCCATCGTAGCCTATATAAAATGTCAAAAAGGTTTAAAAGGCAGAAGGCCGACAGCATCCTGTTCCACCATGGACTAATTAAACTTATCGTTGTTTATCATTTGAGTTTACATGGTGATAGCTGGGGAGCTTTCATCGCTCGAAATGGTTTTGATGATACAGACCCTGTCCAAGTTGACAAGCCTGTGGTTAATGAAACCAATGTTCAACCACCCGTTCCCTTCCATGTGCTACTTCCATCTCCTAAGCCCTCGGTTGACCCTGATATTGACTTACCAGACAATGTAGCAGAGAAGGCCGAGGCTATAAAAAAGCCTACGAGCAAAAGAGCCAAGGCAAACCCTACTGTTATTGCTAAGGGTAAAAAGAATGCTTGGCTTAATTCAAGGATGGCTAGAAACAAACCTAAACCCTCTACTGAGCAAAAGCCCATAATCCTTAGTGAGGATTCAGACTCTGACGTAGAATGTTTTTTAGCCAGTGAGTACCCTTACTCACAGGGTTTATGCCCCGAGCCACCTTATGATTTCGTTTCAAATCTTCCCCCTTGCCTAAGAAATAATCCTAGCTACCCTTGGATCAGACTACCTAACGAAACCCTTGGCAATGTAATAAAACCCTCACCTATTCTTTCTAAACCCATACGACTGCCCTGTGACCAATGTGATTTATGGTTGGAACGATATTACATCGACGTTCCCATACTCTAATCGAAAATCCAATCGCTGGAAAGTCAAGTTGCAGTATTGACCAGCCAAAGAGACAAGCTCCAAGCAACTGATAGGAAGTAGGGGAATGTTGGTTCCATCGTTTTCAAGAATGTTGAATTGGCCACAGCCGTTGTCAACTCCAAGTTGTCATGACCAAGCCGTCTGCTCGTCATACAGGTATGAAATTCATATCAATTGTATTGTGTGAATGACCAGGATTAATATACTGATTTGAATCTCGTTTTTAAATAGCTTTATCATTCGAAATGACTCAGTCATAATGTTAACCATCCTGTATATATTTCGCTTTGCTAAAAATAAATGAAATTTCGTTTTGGATACATGATTCGATCATTCCCAGTTTAGCCACTGATAGATTTTTATCGGATTTGATTGGTTTTCGTTTGGATTTGATTTGTTCGTTTGTTTGATTGAGTTGACGAAATTGACGTTTTGCTTTCAATTGAATTGGTTTTGTATCTACTCTGAACAAGAAGTTTTTTCATGCTCAATTTAGAATATGACAATGTTTGGATTTGACTTCATTATGGTTCATATGCTGTGATTGGCGAACGATTTCAATGAGTTTGGTTGTTATGATCTTGTAATATGTTGTGTCATGTAATCTTCTAGAACAAAGATACGACTCTGTTCGGTCTCAATTTGGAAAAAATGACTCTGTTTCGTATGAAAACAATGCTCTCATTTAAGCCTGTGCAAATGCGCCCGAATCGTGGAATGGTTTTGATTCATAATAACTATGTTAAAACCTTAACTGTTCAATTCACTCTTATTCTGATTGGATTATCCCATATCTTGAGTTGGCAAGATGGTTTTATGAGTTGGATTCGGATTATAGTTGCTGCTCTGTTTGATTTTAAAATTTGTAAAACGAATTGGTCGACCTAGGTTATCTCTATCAAATCCAGATATAAATCGTTTGAATGGAACGATTTTTATCAAAGTCAATCGATCTTGTTTGCCCAGTTTGCAATAACAAATGATCGGATGATTCTTACGATTTCTGTTACCAATTAATTGATCCGGTTATGATTTTATTTGAGTTGATTCTCACACCAGTTTAAGTTAATCCACTCGTGGCATGAATCGTTTGCTATGGCAATACAGTGATAACGTTTTGAAAGGATCTTGTTTGGATGCGATCGTATCTCCTGTTGATAAGGCAACATAACATTTTCATACGATTTGTTTTGATTATATCGGTTTCAAATTAATATCAAATGATTTCACAACCAAGGATGATTTTAAGGATGCAAATTTATTTTAAAATGTAGAAACCTTGACGAATCCTACTAATCCTTCATATGCCAACTATAAATGATTGATGATATTTTTGTAAAAATATTCAAATTTCTAAGGATTTTATATAGTTTTTATAAAATTTTGGCGATTTTTAAGGTAAAATAATTTTATCCTATAGAATTTGGGCGAATCATTTTTAAATTAGCGAATCTCGTTTTTGGAAAAACCATGGAAAATTAGCCCATGAGCGAAATTTAGCCCCTGAAATCATCCCTGTTCACAACTGTTGATTATGATTCTGTTTGTTCGATTTTGTGGTAACAAAAGAAACAGAGTACGCGTATCTCTGTGACCATTTGATTGATCTTGATCCTGTTTGATTTCGAATGGTGTAACAATTTCAAATTGATTGATTCATTTTCAAATAACTATTGGATGGAAATTGAATTGAATTTTTTATATGATTTGAATTGATTTCAATGCTGATTCTATGTCTTATTTAGACCAGCTACAAAATCGCAAGATTCTGTATCTAGTCTATAGATTTAGATTTTTATTACTTTCTTTAACAAAATACCCTTCTAACTTGTCCATTTTTTACCCTTTTCAGGTAAATTCGAATTGCATTGGATATGCTGGACAGTCTAAGGGATATTTGTGTGTTTAGTTTTATTTTAGGTTCCTAGTTTAGTTAAACTTGGGATATCCGCCCAGATTTTATGTAAACAGTTTTGATAACATCCACAGGGAGGTTTTACCCTGTGGAAAACCTTTAAATACTTATTATTTTTTGTAATAAGGGGCATCCTCACTTGTGGGAGAACCAGGCTTTGGATTTTTAATACAAACTGAGACAGAAGTTGATGTTCTGCTATAGCTTTCGCTTTCATAATATCAATCTTTTGTTTCAAGTTTATGGATGTCATTTGTAATTGATTATAAACTACTTTAGCTATCATAGTCTATTGCATAATGATATGATTTAATTAATGTGATCCATGTCTGATTTCTTTCATTACCTTTAAAAATACAACAATTACTTAGTTCAGTTAATGAATGACAGATTTCTCTTCTTCATCAATTGAATTATTTCCTATAAGTCTTTGCATACAGGTTTATCGAACTGTGAAGATTTATATATCATAAGATTGTTGTAAATTTTTATGTCTTGTTTGTCCTGTAATCATAATTGAAGAGTACTGCAGCTTATCGTTTACGACAAGTTTCTGGATAATTTGGTGCGGGTTTCCTCCCTCCGATCAGCTAAAACAATCATCATACACAGGACAAACCTGGAGCGTTTATCCAGGTCAGTTTGTGATTTATTTGTTTGTTTAGTATAATACTAGTAGTTTAGTTAGATATATGTTAGTTAGATGTATAGTTAGAATTAGTATATTAGTGATTTAGTTTAGTTAGTTTTGTTTTATTTATGTTCATAAGATTATAAAATCAACAAAAAATATTTCTTTCTGTTTTAGGACAGAATATTAATGAGTTTTTCAGGTTTTATTTTAATCTGTAAATTGTAGATATTGTACACTTTGTGAATAAGTTATATTTCTGTTAGTAGTTAGATATTTAATTAGTTAGAGTTAGTATAGTATTAGTTAGTAGATTGTATATAATAGTTAGTTTAGTTTATTAGTTTGTTTTATTTCTTTTTAATTAGATTAGTTTAGTTTGTTTAATAATTAGTTTTAGTTAGATTAGTTAGTTTAGAATAGTTTTATTTTGTTTTCTTAGGACCTTAGATCAGCTGACAGAGCCGCTAAACCCGTCAGGGTGGTTCATCCCAAACGACTTGGGTTATTAGACAACCCCAGACCGGTTCCACTCTCTCAGTTGACGGATGGTCAATTTCACCCGTCAACAAATGGCGCTAGAAGGAGGGCCTGGAATTAATTAATGGCACGAGGCGGTCGCAAGACTCCTCCACCACCTAATCGCTCACCTATAGTGACTAGAAGCCATTCAAACGATAATATTCCCCCTCAAACAACAACTACTTCAACCGACGATCCATAGATCACAGTTGAGCCAACAACCCCTAATCCTACAGGTGGTGATATACAAGAGATTGTTCGTCAATCTCTTATTAAAACACATAGTGCCTTAGCCCATTTGAGGCAACCAAACCGTCTGTGGGGTCAACCTTTGGACTTCTCTGATATCAGAGAACAATTAGGTGACACTAACCTCACTGTGAATCCTTCATATCCAATCTTAAATCCTGTTGCAGGAGGATCTGGGATACCTCCTTCACCACCTCCATCATCTCCATCCTCTTCCAGAGGAGATTCCTCTGACGAAGGCAATTCCCCTTCTCAGCCTCCCACACCCACTACCCCAATGGAAAATCAGAACAACCCTGCTAGACCCTGGCTTGATTAGGATGCCATAGATTTACCTGGAGCTCAGCACCCTTTACCTAAGCATCTGGAGAAATGGATTCCCAAGTTTGACCCTGACTCAAAACAGATCGCGGAAGATCACATTAAAATTTTTATGTTAGCCATAAGACTTCGCAATGTTGAACATGAAGATGTTGTCTGTAGGTTGTTCCCATATACTTTCGAGGGCAATGCATCCACATGGTACTTTTCCCAACAACCCCATACCATCGTGTCTTGGGAAAAGTTTGAGTCATGCTTTTTGGAAAAATTCGGAGACAGTAAACCTCCGGAAGTCCTAGTCATGGATCTTTCTAGCTTAAGAATGAACCCAAAAGAAAAAGTTAAAGAATTTAATCAAAGATTCTTGACGCTTAAAAACCGAATCCCTGCAGATTCTATGCCCGCTGAGAGTCTTATAATAGCATACTACACTAAAGGTTTGCATCAAAGCATAGCTATTTGGGTTAAATGATCTAATAAATCCACGTTGTTAGAAGCCTTCGAGGAGGCCAGCCAGATTGAAAATGACATACTTAGTCTTAAAGACTCTACTATCAATGAAACTGAGACTAGTGCTTCTTCCAAAAAGAAGATCGAGATCCTCCCCAGACCCACTCAAAGTAAAACACAACCTGAAAACTCTGATTTGGAAAACTTAACTAAAGTTGTTCAAAAATTGTCAAATCAAGTTATAGACTTGAAAAGGTCGATCGAAGAAGCTTCCTCGAGCAAAGGACCTTATAAACCCCCATTCTGAAAGCCTTTTCCTACCAACCGACCTAACCCAACCACCGAAGGCATAAATCTAGAAAGTTTGCAATGTGCCCTTCAAACAATTCTAGAAGCCCAAGATAACTTGATGCCTCCTGATATTCCTGAGGAGGTAGTTGAACAAGAGACAGTTCAATAAGAAGAGTCTTCTCCAAACATGTTTGGACACTTCTCGGATAGCATCTTTCAAGCTAACTTTGAGACAACTCATCCTTATAATACCAGGAGTAAGACAACAAACAAACCTTCTACCGAAAACACTACAACTTCACCTTCAAAGCAATCTAAATCAGCTGAGGATAAATAGAGTAATGTGAACCCCAACTTAGATTACGATGTAGTTGCAGATATTAAAAAGTTAAGGGCTAACATTTCTATTTATGAGTTATTGAAGTTTCCATTTATTCTTCAAAAAATGTTACAAAATATCTCAGAGAATGGCAAAAATGGTAATTCTAATGGTAACAAGGTTGTGCAGAACAAAGCTCCCCAGAAGACTTCCACTAAAAATAATCCTGACCCTCAAGATAAATGAAGCCTTCCTGTAAATAATGTAAATAATGTAGATAAAGTAGCCATAGAAACTGTGAGTAAAAAGCCACAAGCTACTACTCTTAGTACTCGCAAAAATGTACCTTCGTTTTTGTTAACTTTCGAGATTTTTAATAGAAACGTGCACAATTGTATGGTAGACTCAGGAGCGTCATCCAATGTGATGCCTTGGTCTATATGCCAGAAGATTAACACAAAAGTTGAACCATCTTCTTTAAAAATCATACAACTTGATCGGACAAATGTGAAAGTTATAGGCGAACTAAAGAATGTGCTTATTAGATTATCGTCTAACCCTAAGGTTCATCAAGTTATTGATATAATTGTTGTGGATATTCCGGAAGTGTATGGTATGTTTTTAAGCAGGGACTGGTCGGAACAACTGCATGGTTATTTCACGACAGATTGGTCCCATCTATGGCTTCCAGAAAATGGCAAGCCTAATAAAATCAAAGTAAATCGTGAGCACTACCTTATGTTCACGGTCACAGATTTGAACGATCCCAACAAACCGTATACACCTTCTGCTGATTCACCTAAAGTATAAGGGATGGACACCTTCTTCGAAAATTTCATGGCTGAGGATTCACCTATCACCAATCTAGAACAACAGTCCGAGATTGTAGCATATATACAACCAGCAGCTTCCACGCAAGGGTCCCATGTACCTGATGCAAATCAAATTTGGTCTCTTTATTTCGACGGATCAAAATCCAAAGAAGGAGCTGGAGTAGACTGCGTTATTATTGATCCAACAGGTAACAAAACATTAATTGCATGTAGGTTGGAATTTGAATGTACTAATAATACTGCAGAATATGAGGCTTTACTGCAAGGCCTCAGAAAAGATTTGGATATGAACATTCAAAATTTAACCGTCTTTGGCGACTCTGAAATAGTGGTTAGACAGGTAAGAGACTCTATCCACTGTCTATCTCCACATCTCAAAAGCTACCAGTCTGAGGTATGGAATTTAATGAATAAATTTTCCGCTTTCAATATAAATTCTATTCCTAAATTAAATAACTCTGAAGCAGATTTATTAGCTAATGTAGCTTCTAAACTTCTTCCTGTAGAAGGCTTATCCCCAGACGCATTCTCTGTTGATCTGTTGTTTCAGCCATCCGTCCCTGACAACGTCACGAACTGGAGAGTATTTGACGATGATCAACAGATTATTAACTTTCTTCACATGGAAGAAACCTTTCAAGGTGCGGTAATAGACGAACACACACACGACGACAATTTGCGCGATTTCACGGTAATACCAGATCTGAGAACTCCTGAATTTTCATCGGATATGGTAAACTCAATTCCTAAATCTGTAGTTAGACTAGAGAAGTTTTATGATTTTCAAGATAAATTTAAAAAGACGGTCAATTGTAAAACCAATAGTTCCTCGTTATCTTATGAAAAAGTAAACTTAGGAACTAATGAAAATCTTCAGTGCATTAATCTAGGGTTGGGATGTTCTCAACAAGAAAAAGATGCATTTATTAGATTATTCAAAGAATTTAAAGATGTCTTTGCATGGAGGTATGATGACCTTAAAACTTTCGACCCTAACATCATACAACATGTCATCCCAATGAAGCCCCAAACCTTACCCTTTCAACAAAAACTGAGGAAAATGCACCCCAAACTCGAACCGACCGTTCAAAAAGAATTGAATAAGCTCCTAAATGCTAAGATAATTTTTCCTGTTAGGCACACTCAATGGGTTTCTAACCTTGTCCCAGTCCGGAAGAAAAGTGGGGAAATTTGACTCTGCGTCGATTTCCGAAACCTTAATAGAGCGTCGGATAAAGACAACTATCTTGTCCCACCCATGGAACAGATCCTTCAGTAGGTATCTAGTTCTAAGAGGCTATCCTTACTGGATGGTTTCTCTGGATACAACCAAGTCCTGATGTCTCCACCAGACCAACTTAAAACTACCTTTCGTACTCCGTGGGGCACTTATGCTTATCGTAAAATGCCCTTTGGATTGATTAATGCTGGTGCCACTTTTCAGAGAGCAATCGACATTGATTTCCGAGGCTTAATCAATCAGTCTGTCGTAGTTTACTTAGATGATGTAACTGTATTTTCTAAAAACAAAAACGATCATCTAGATCACTTACGAGCCGTCCTGCTGCGATGTCGTAAATACGACATCTCCTTGAATCCCAAAAAATCCATCTTTGTAGTAGAACAGGGTAAACTCTTAGGATTCATTGTGTCTAGTGAAGGGATGATTATTGACCCCGAAATGACTCAAGTCATCGCAAAACTTCCCCCTCCTACATCCAAAAAATCGATGCAGTCTTTCTTAGGCCAGATTAACTTCGTGAGAAGATTCATCCCTAGTTTCTCCGAAATGGTCAGGCCTTTACAAAATTTGATTAAGAAAGACACCCAATATCACTGGGGACCCCTAGAAAATCAATCTTTTAATGCAATAAAGAAGGCCATAATAGACGCTCCATCTCTCATGAGCCCAGACTTTTCTCAAGACTTTACACTCTACACTTTTGCCTCTGACCGTTCCTATGCCACCGTCCTAACCCAAAAGAATGTCGAGAACAATGAAGTACCCATTGCCTTTATGAGCTCCGCTTTCAAAGGCGCTGAGCTTAATTACCCAGCGGTATATCGACAAGACTACACTGTTTTCAAAGCAGTTAAGCACTTCCGATCCTATATTTTGAAGTCGACGACGAAAGTCATTGTCCCCTACCCAGCCGTGAGGAACCTGTTAGTGCAGAAGGAACTGGGAGAAAAGAGAGCCAACTGGGTCACCTCCTTGCAGGAGTATGACTTGGAGATCACCCCAGCTCAGATAGTGAGAGGCCAAGGATTATGTAAGTTAGTTTCTGATTCAACAGTAGGACAGCAAGAAGAAAGCGATACCTCAAACCTAGGACAACGCGATCAAAGTCTAATCTGTTGCACACAAAACCCAGTTAGTCATTGGTACGACGATATAAGATTCTGTCTTGAACATGGGTCAGCCCCCCGTCACCTGGATCCCGCTAAAATAAGAGCACTGAGATTAAAGTCTGCCTCCTTTTATTTGGTTAATGGTATCCTGTTTCGTCAGAGTTTTGACGGCGTACTGATGCGTTGTCTTGAAAAAGACGAAGCAGAAAAAGTCTTGCTAGAGTTGCATGCAAGAGAAGCTGGTGGTCATTTTGGTGGTGACACCACTGCTCATAAGGTTTTAAGAGCCGGTTATTACTGGCCCATGATTTTTAGAGACGCCCATGCCTTGTGTCGTAAATGTATCATCTGTCAGAAAGCATCAGGGCGTTTACAAAAACCAGCCTTTCCTTTGCAGCCCATTTTAGTAGATTCTCCTTTTCAGCAATGGGGCCTTGATATCATAGGTCCAATCAACCCTCCATCCTCACAACAACACAAGTTTATTGTGACAGCCACAGATTACTTTACTCGATGGTCTAAAGATGTTGCGTTAAGAACTGTCAACACCAGTCAGGTAATTGCCTTTTTAAATTCAAATATCATCACTCGCTTCGGTATCCCTGACTGTTTAGTATTCGATAATGCTTCCTAATTTTCCTCTCTTGAGATGACCGAGTTCGCTTTGGAAAAATGAAATAAGCTGAAGTATTCTGCTAGCTATTACCCCCAGTGCAACGGATTGGCATAATCGACAAACAAGAACTTGATCAAAATCATCAAGAGAACGGTGGTTGAAAATCACAAAAATTGGCACAATGCACTGCTAAACGCGCTATGGGATGATAGGGTAACGCCAAAAGATGTTGTAGGTAACTCCCCATTTTTTCTCGTTTATGGAAGAGAAGCAATTCTGCCACCTCACATTCTTCTGCCCTCACTTCAGTTGTCGCAGAAAGCCCAAGAAGAAGATTGTCCCGTTTTAGAAAACCAAATTAACACTTTGATGAAGCTAGAAGAGGTAAGAGCCCAAGCTAAATGTAAGTTAGATCAACATCAACAATTGGTTAAAAGCTTGTTTGATTCTAACTCTGCTTCTGATAGGAATTTTGAAGTAGGTGACCTCGTCCTGAAATGGGACAAACCACACGAGGGAAAGGGAGAGCACATAAAATTTCAAAATTTGTGGCTTGGACCATTTTTAATTGCTGAAAAGTTGGGTCCCAGTTCTTTTCGATTGCAAAATCTTGAAGGGCAGCCTGACACCTACTCGGTGAATGGCCAAGCCTTGAAAAGGTACTTTGCTTGATAACAACCCTTGTATATTATGTACATATTTTGGTTTTGTTTGCTTTTTCGTTTTCTTTTGTTTTTGATTTGAATTTATCAGCTTGTGTTTTTTTGAAAATGCACATACCTGTGTACACTGAGCTATTCAGACAAAGACAATAGAAAATTCCTTCACGGAAATAACTTCTGAGAAATTTGTACAAATATCAATGGCATATTTCTGAAATTTTTGTTGGAAAAGTCTATTGTTTGACAAAAGATCACTGATTTCAATCTCTAAGTAAAGCTTGTCATGATCATCTATTATCTTTTTACGCTGTCCCTATTCCGTAAAGGAATGACTCAGAAGATGTCTCCCTGTTTTAGGAAGTTGTTTTTGTAAATAAAACATCTTTGGATCTAAATAAAGGACAGTTTAAAAAATTTTTTTGATGAGGTCTGAAAAATATGTCAAAACATCATGATTTTCAGAGTCACCCCGCTCATATCTATAAAAAAAAAAATAAAAAAATAAAAAAAAATTATTAATAAGAGCTATGGGAAGTTATTTTAAACCCACTGGGATGCTGAACAGGTCTGCTGGCAGCGGGTAAATGCATGCATGACGCCAAGACAACTTCGTCAGGGTACTGAACAGGCCCGCTGGCAGCGAAGCAATGTCGGGTATATGAAAATATGCAAATAAGAAACCTCTTTAATGTCCTTTATTCTGATCCAGAACTTCTTGGCAGGATATAGATGTCAGAGTGGGTTAAATGGCAACCCTGTCGAGGCTATGGACGCCTGCTGGTAGCAGTGGATCTGCCGACAGTATTGGAGATTTTATCATTAATATCGTGATTCGTTGGTCTTAAGACTGTTATCAGTTTTCATCTTTTGAAACACTGCTGGAATAGTTGGTTAATGATGATGTTTATACAATTTTCTGGTTGTTATTTTTGAGTTGGAATTATCTTTGCTGTCCTAATCTGAATTTGTTCCTTTTGGCAGAGATAACTGCTTCTACCAGTGTGTCGCCATTGTTGGCAGCCAATTAACATTTTTCTATTATCTTATAAGCTTCCTACACCAATGTTTTGCAAACATCAAATTTTTCGTCGCAATTTTCAAATAAACGACACTTTTATTTTTGCGACGTTTGCACATTTACCTTCATCTTTGTTTCCACGACTGTAAGCGTGAAAACTTGGTCTTTTGAAGTCGCATTGAAATCATTATTTGAACTGTCATGATCCTTCTTGTCAATATGCCTATTGCGCTTACATTTCATTTATCATTATGCAGTTGGCAAAACTTTCAAACTATACTCATTGGACATTCTTGGATTGATTGTGTGACTTGGTTTCATTAAATTGCGACACATTGACAGTTGAATTTACATGTGCTTTGATTTGATTTACTTGACCATTGGTTTCATGAAAATACATAGGTGTTGTGTTTAAATCTTTCATATATATCTTTTAAATGATACCTATGTTTATGTTTTCAAAACTATTGGCATGTTGATTATATGAAGACCCATTGACACCTTGGTTAAACTCTGGATATGAGCTGTTACAATAAATCAGCGCATGGTTAAAACATTTGGTATTGGTTTCAAATTGTATCTTGATGGTTTAAAACTTTGACATAACGTTGATTGTGCGTGTTGGTTTATACACTTACCATTCCATTGGTTGAGCAAGTGATATGATTGTTGAACTATGTTATAATGGGTTGAACAGCTATGAAAGCCGACGGTTGTACTTTGGAAATAACTATTATGTAGGATAGAGATAAGCTCCACCACCTTCGCACGATGACATTTATGCCTATCCCTTATCCCTGTTTTACCTCTGTTTGCTCGGGTAACCCTTCGCGCACTCTACTCCTGTGTATGCTATGACCCAAACCCTGGCTCGTTCACCGTGTGCTTGGCTCCATGGCACCGGTGGTGCAAATCGAACCGAACGACAGCCAAGCCTTGCTGTTATTTGACAATGCCCGGAAGGACTTGGAGGATAACGGTTGGATCACCTTCGTGTAGAGATTTGAGGGTTTTAACTTATTTGTGGCACAATAGTTCACTCTGACGTTTGATGGCTGTAGAGCCAAGGTGGGTGACATCTAGTTGGAAATCGATGAGAAGTTTATCAGTTCTGTTACAAGGTTACCTGCCACGGGCCAGCGTTGGTTCAAAAATTCGAAAGTGGAAGAGGTTCCATGGCCACTACTATTCGTCTCCCGAAAGGTCACCTCTTGTGACAGAGGTATGCCCATATCCATGCTTAAGCCACGATGGCATGCCCTTTTCATAATAGTCAAACAGTTCGTGACCTGTGAAGGTTGATATGGACTCGTGTTTCTCTACCACCTGCATTTTTTAATGAATTTTATGGGATACCCATTGAATATGCCCTATTACTTCCATCGTAGCCTATATAAAATGTCAAAAAGGTTTAAAAGGCAGAAGGCCGACAACAGCCTATTCCACCATGGACTAGTTAAACTTATCGTTGTTTATCATTTGAGTTTACATGGTGATAGATGGGGAGCTTTCATCGCTCGAAATGGTTTTGATGATACAGACCCTGTCCAGGTTGACAAGCCTGTAGTTAATGAAACCAATGTTCAGCCACCCGTGCCCTTCCATGTGCTACTTCCATCTCCTAAGCCCTCGGTTGACCTTGATATTGACTTACTAGACGATGTAGCAGAGAAGGCCAAGGCTATAAAAAATCCTACGAGCAAAAGAGCCAAGGAAAACCCTACTGTTATTGCTAAGGGTAAAAAGAACGCTCGGCTTATTTCAAGGATGGCTAGAAACAAACCTAAACCCTCTGCTGAGCAAAAGCCCATAATCCTTAGTGAGGATTCAGACTCTGACGTAGAACATTTTTTAGCCAGTGAGTACCCTTACTCACATGGTTTATGCCTCGAGCCACCTTATGATTTCGTTTCGAATCTTCCCCCTTGCCTAAGAAATAATCCTAGCTACCCTGGGATCAGACTACCTAACGAAACCCTTGGCAATGTAATCAAACCCTCACCTGTGCTTTTGAAACCCATATGGTCTCCCTGTGACCAATGTGATTGATGGTTGGAACGATATTACATCGACGTTCCCATACTCCAATCAAAAATCCAATCACTGGAAATTCAAGTTGCAGTATTGACCAGCCAAAGAGACAAGCTCCAAGCAACTGATAGGAAGCAGGGGAATGCTGGTTCCATCATTTTCAAGAATGTTGAATCGGCCACAACTGTTGTCAACTCCAAGTTGTCATGACCAAGCCGTATTCTCGTCATACAAGTATGAAATTCGTATCAATTGCATTGTGTGAATGACCAGGATTAATATACTGATTTGAATCTCATTTTTAAATAGCTTTATCATTCGAAATGACTCAGTCATAATGTTAACCATCCTGTATACATTTCGCTTTGCTAAAAATAAATGAAATTTCATTTTGGATACATGATTCGATCATTCCCAGTTTAGCCACTGATAGATTTTTATCGGATTTGATTGGTTTTCCTTTGGATTTGATTTGTTCGTTTGTCTGATTGAGTTGACGAAATTGACGTTTTGCTTTCAATTGAATTGGTTTTGTATCTACTCTGAACAGGAAGTTTTTTCATGCTCAATTTAGAATACGATAATGTTTGGATTTGACTTCGTTATGGTTCATATGCTGTGATTGGCGAACGATTTCAATGAGTTTGGTTGTTATGATCTTGTAATATGTTGTGTCATGTAATCTTCTATAACAAAGATACGACTCTGTTCGGTCTCAATTTGGAAAGAATGACTCTGTTTCGTATGAAAACAATGCTCTCATTTAAGCCTGTGCAAATGCGCCCGAATCGTGGAATGGTTTTGATTCATAATAACTATGTTAAAACCTTAACTGTTCAATTCGCTCTTATTCTGATTGGATTATCCCATATCTTGAGTTGGAAAGATGGTTTTATGAGTTGGATTCGGATTATAGTTGCTGCTCTGTTTGATTTTAAAATTTGTAAAACGAATTGGTCGACCTAGGTTATCTCTATCAAATCCGGATATAAATCGTTTGAATGGAACGATTTTTATCAAAGTCAATCAATCTTGTTTGCCCAGTTTGCAATAAAAAACGATCGGATGATTTTTACAATTTCTGTTACCAATTAATTGATCCGGTTATGATTTTATTTGAGTTGATTCTCGCACCAGTTTAAGTTAATCCACTCGTGGCATGAATCGTTGGCTATGACAATACAATTATAACGTTTTGAAAAGGATCTTGTTTGGATGCGATCATATCTCCTGTTGATAAGGCAACATAACATTTGCATACGATTTTTTTTGATTATATCGGTTTCAAATTAATATCAAACGATTTCACAACTGTTGATTATGATTATGTTTGTTCGATTTTGTGGTAACAAAAGAAACAGAGTACGGGTATATCTGTGACCATTTGATTGATCTTGATCCTGTTTGATTTCGAATGGTGTAACAATTTCAAATTTATTGATTCGTTTTCAAATAACTATTGGATGGAAATTGAATTGAATTTTTTATATGATTTGAATTGATTTCAATGCTGATTCTGTGTCTTATTTAGACCAGCTACAAAATCGCAAGATTCTGTAGCTAGTCTATAGATTTAGATTTTTATTATTTTCTTTAACAAAATACCCTTCTAACTTGTCCATTTTTTACCCTTTTCAGGTAAATTTGAATTGCATTGGATATGCTAGACAGTCTAGGGGATATTTGTGTGTTTATTTTTATTTTAGGTTCCTAGTTTAGTTAAACTTGGGATATCTGCCTAGATTTTATGTAAACTGTTTTGATAACATCCACAGGGAGGTTTTACCCTGTGGAAAACCTTTAAATACTTATTATTTTTTGTAATAAGGGGCATCCTCACTTGTGGGAGAACCATGCTTTGGATTTTTAATACAAACTGAGACAAAAGTTGATGTTCTGCTATAGCTTTCGCTTTCATAATATCAATATTTTGTTTCAAGTTTATGCATGTCATTTGTAATTGATTATAAACTACTTTAACTATCATAGTCTATTGCAAAATGATATGATTTAATTAATGTGATCCATGTCTGATTTCTTTCATTACCTTTAAAAATACAACAATTACTTAGTTCAGTTAATGAATGACAGATTTCTCTTCTTCATCAATTGAATTATTTCCTATAAGTCTTTGCATACAGGTTTATCGAACTGTGAAGATTTATATATCATAAGATTGTTGTAAATTTTTATGTCTTGTTTGTCCTGTAATCATAATTGAAGAGTACTGCAGCTTATCATTTACGACAAGTTTCTGGACAATTCGGTGCGGGTTTCCTCCCTCCGATCAGCTAAAACAATCATCATACACAGGACAAACCTGGAGCATTTATCCAGGTCAATTTGTGATTTATTTGTTTGTTTAGTATAATATTAGTAGTTTAGTTAGATATATGTTAGTTAGATGTATAGTTAGAATTAGTATATTAGTGATTTAGTTTAGTTAGTTTTGTTTTATTTCTGTTCATAAGATTATAAAATCAACAAAAAATATTTCTTTCTGTTTTAGGACAGAATATTAATGAGTTTTTCAGGTTTTATTTTAATCTGTAAATTGTAGATATTGTACATTTTGTGAATAATTTATATTTCTGTTAGTAGTTAGATATTTAATTAGTTAGAGTTAGTATAGTATTAGTTAGTAGATTGTATATAATAGTTAGTTTAGTTTATTAGTTTGTTTTATTTCTTTTTAATTAGATTAGTTTAGTTTGTTTAATAATTAATTTTAGTTAGATTAGTTAGTTTAGAATAGTTTTCTTTTTTTTTTATTAGGACCTTAGATCGGCTAATGGAGCCGCTAAACCCGTCAGGGTGGTTCATCCCAAACGGCTTGGGTTATTAGACAACCCCGGACCGGTTCCACTCTCTCAGTTGACGGACGGTCAATTTCACCTGTCAACACAACCCAACCACATCTGCCACGAATATTTGTTCCTATCCAACAACCTGTTCTTCTCCCTGGGGGTTAGACCCCTCGGGCATAGATGCTACTGGAGGTGTCATGCCTCCTCCCCTGGCACCCCGTCTTCTGCCTTCACGACGTCCTATAACCATGATTACCTGCACGAATAAAAATCCATTTAATTAACAACATTTTATAATCAAGTATCTAATCAATGGAAGTCATAGTGATCCCAAGTCATGGGTCGAACCGACTCTGATACCATATGTAACGTTCCCAACCGTTACGATAACAAACGACGTGTAACAAGTGCAAATTATTATTACTTTTTATTTTTTTTAAAAGCGCAAGGAAGGTAATGTCATTAATACAATCAAGAATCATGACTCGATGATGAACAAAACAAATGCAATTCACGCAACACATAAACATAATGACCTATCATACTAGCACATCATGCAACTTGAGGTAACATATGAACATTCAATCAGACAAAGAATAAAAAAGACTACTCGCCCATCCTACCCTGCAATGGTTAGGACCTACATGACACATAAGCAATGCTCAAGCCTAGGTTCCCATCGATTTTGACCATTTAAGGTATCAAGGATGACGACTGTTCTGAGGAGAAAGGAGGTGTCTACATACAACTCGACACAAACAAGTCCAAGAAGACTAAGCTAAATAACATCATCAAGATCATCTAGATGCAACCAACATCAAAACGACACATGAAACTTGAACTTTCATGGCGAGCGAGAACAATATCACATTCATGCATTCCAATGACATTTACAAAACATCAATTTCAATAATCAACATCATCATCATCGAGAAGTGCATGACCCAAAGCCATGTTATCATACACACTCATCGATCAATGCGCACATTGATCCAATCATAAGGAATCGTGCCTCCACATTGCGACAATCACAATAGTAAATAAGGCACAAACTTAAACAATCCTAAACCTTAAATCATGACACAAAATCCAAAGTGCCAGAAGTCCAAAACTTAACTATCATACCTTATACGAAATCTATAAATGAGAGCACTCTAATCAATCAAGCTAAATGAGATGCAGGGTGACTATGTTCAATGCATTTAATTTGCGCAACAACTAGATAGATTTTCTAATTTCTTACGAGGCATTTCATGTGGTTTCCTTTTCTTGCGCAATGACCTAGATGTAACTATTTAACAATTTTCCCATCATAAAGACTAATCATAGCACATAGTAACCAACCACAATCTCAAAATAAACATATAACAACCTTCAAGTATCATTTATACCCTTCCAATCCAAGGGGTTTCATAAATCAAATAAAATCAACTACCCTCTTTCCTTTACTTCTTCAGATCAATATTTAAACAAGAAACCATAAATAATTAAAAGGTAAACTTCTATATAGATCAATATTTAAACAAGAAACCATAAATATTTAAAAGGTAAACTTCTATATAGATCAATATTTAAAAACTGATAATAAATTAGGACTAAACAATCAATGTGAAGATTCCCAATCTTTACTCAAGGAAAAAGAATCCTTCCCTACCTTCTATCTTAAGTGAAACCCCTTAAAAATGGGAAGAATGGAATATCTTCTAGCTAATAAATATCACCACAAGTCAACATGCATAGAATTACCTTGATATTATAATATTGGTTTTATTAACACATTTTAATTCATTGAACATTACGTACACAAGGTAGAGTAAGGACAAAACTGGAGGTTTCTTCCCTCCTAACATACACCGCAGTTTAATCTCATATCCAATCAAGCATGATAAACACAAAAAATACAATGCCACAATTTGCGCAGCTGTCTACACTCTATTGTTAAACACGTCCTGACAATATTCTGGAATTGGAATTACGTACAGAGTAGAATTAATCGACCAGATCAACAAAAAGAAAAATTGCAAAGGCATTAAAAGCGAATGGTTCTGGACTACCCTATGCGCTACAAGTATAATAATAATTAAAGAGAAAACAAGTAAATAATCCTATAAGAACAAGTCATGTTGCGCTACAGGAACAAATACAAGTAATCATGATCTATTCTAGACAGTTCTCGATGCGCAATAGAAAAATAAACCCAAGTAATAATCCAATAGAAAAATCTTGCTGCGCTACAGGAACAAAATACATGTACTAAACTTATATGGACAATTGTTGATATGCTACATGAATTAATTTACAGATAAATAAAACTAATAAGGAGAGTTCTGACTGTGCTACAGGAATTAGAAATTCATGTAAACAAACAATTCTAGACAATTCTTATGCAACATAGACAATAATAAAATTACTGGTAAATAAAACCATTGGGACAGTTCTGAATGCGCTGCTGATATTAATAAAATACATATAAATAAAACTAATTGAAACAGTTCCGGATGCGATGCTGATAAAAATAAAATACATTTAAATAAACCATTTGGGGCAGTTCTTGATGCGCTACAGATAGATAAAACTCTCCGGGGTGATGCATGATGCAATACAGTTAAGATAACACAGAGCGATGGCTTGTTCATCGATGAGACCAATATTCAATTGGATCCCAAGATTACAGCCTTCACAACACGAGTATACATAAAAACAAGCGAATGCTGATCTAAGTACCATACAACTATAATTTCAAACTCAATGAAATTAACAGTTTTACCCGAAATACCGTGACCGACGATGAATCCGAATCGTTGTCCCGCACCTGCGCTCCGATCATCTCTTGCTCTCTAACTTCTGAGACCTCACCAATACCTCCCAACCAACGCTAGGGGTGCTCTTCTTCCCCCTGAGGCCCTTGCGCCGCAAGAGGGACACACACACAAACCATAGAAAACTAACTCCCATATCACCTCACAAGGTCGAGATACCACTCAGTATCTGAGCTGGGTATCCCAACTCCCATAAGAAAAATCAGTCATCAGTAAAATCCGGCAGCATAACCTTACACATACTAGACGCGATCCATTCTCCTCCTCCACCATTCCTTTTATAGAGTTTTCTTAATGACTTGTTTCCAAAACCCTTGTTGGCGCGAGATTGATCACACCAAGGTCCTTCTTAGGTTACCAAAAAAAGGTACCATGTAGTCTAGAGCGCTGGCATTTTCATATCCTTCGAAGAGAAGAAATCTCACCCGAAACGTTGCTTAGACAAAAGGATAGGGAAGGGCAAGGAGAATACTTAGGTGGGTTCATAGAACCTTCAAGATTCATCCTGATCTTGCGCAAGATATCTAACTACAAAACATATATGAACTCATGTATGCAAGAAGTGAAGCTACTTAGGTTGCAGAAAGCATTCAAACACATAAACATCATGTAAAAATTATGAAGCATAAAGAAGTACTGTAAAGATACAACACAATAGTATAAACACAGAATGACACAACATATTTTAAAATTTTGGATCCTTCTCATACATTATCTTCAGATATTTCTCAATTACAACCTCAGAGATACAAATGAGTTCTTTGTTACAGACTCCTGGCTCTGGACCCATGTCACAGAGCTCTTATTCCCAAAATGGTGTTCAGATTACATTACAGAACTCAAAACCTTACAATTACGACCAACTATGACCAAGCCTTATACTTGCGATACCAACCAACCAACAACAACATTTTATAATCAAGTATCTAATCAATGGAAGTCATAGTGATCCCAAGTCGCGGGTCGAACCGACTCTGATACCATATGTAACGTTCCCAACCGTTACGATAACAAACGACGTGTAACAAGTGAAAATTATTATTACTTTTTATTTTTTATTTTTTTTTAAAGCGCAAGGAAGGTAATGTCATTAATACAATCAAGAATCACGACTCGATGACGTACAAAACAAATGCAATTTACGCAACACATAAACATAATGACCTAGCATACTAGCACATCATGCAGCTTGAAGTAACATATGAACATTCACTTAGACAAAGAATAAAAAAGACTACCCGCCCATCCTACCCTGCAATGGTTAGGACCTACATGACACATAAGCAATGCTCAAGCCCAGGTTCCCATCGATTTTGACCATTTAAGGTCTCAAGGATGACGACTATTTTGAGGAGAAAGGAGGTGTCTACATACCACTTGACACAAACAAGTCCAAGAAGACTAAGCTAAATAACATCATCAAGATCATCTAGATGCAACCAACATCAAAATGACACATGAAACTTGAACTTTCACGGCGAGCGAGAACAATATCACATTCATGCGTTCCAATGAAATTTACAAAACATCAATTTCAATAATCAACATCATCATCATTGGGAAGTGCATGACCCAAAGCCAGGTTATCATACACACTCATCGATCAATGCGCACATTGATCCAATCATAAGGAATCATGCCTCCACATTGCGACAATCACAATAGTAACTAAGGCACAAACTTAAACAATCTTAAACCTTAAATCATGACACAAAATCCAAAGTGCCAGAAGTCCAAAACTTATCTGTCATACCTTATACAAAATCTAGAAATGAGAGCACTCTAATCAATCAAGCTAAATGAGATGCAGGGTGACTATGTTCAATGCATTTAATTTGCGCAACAACTAGATAGATTTTCTAATTTCTTACGAGGCATTTCATGTAGTTTCCTTTTCTTGCGCAATGACCTAGATGTAACTATTTAACAATTTTACCATCATAAAGACTAATCATAACACATAGTAACCAACCACAATCTCAAAATAAACATATAACAACCTTCAAGTATCATTTATACCCTTCCAGTCCAAGGGGTTTCATAAATCAAATAAAATCAACTACCCTCTTTCCTTTACTTCTTCAGATCAATATTTAAACAAGAAACCATAAATATTTAAAAGGTAAACTTCTATATAATTTAAAAACTGATAATAAATTAGGGCTAAACAATCAATGTGAAGATTCCCAATCTTTACTCAAGGAAAAAGAATCCTTCCCTACCTTCTATCTTAAGTGAAACCCCTTAAAAATGGGAAGAATGGAATATCTTCTAGCCAATAAATATCACCACAAGTCAACATGCATAGAATTACCTTGATATTATAATATTGGTTTTATTAACACATTTTAATTCATTGAACATTAAGTACACAAGGTAGAGAAAGGACAAAACTGGAGGTTTCTTCCCTCCTAACATACACCGCAGTTTAATCTCATATCCAATCAAGCATGATAAACACAAAAAATACAATGCCACAATTTGCGCGGTGGAAGGTAGAAGGGATCCTGACTTAAAAACAAGAATTCTTCTGGGAAAAATCATGCCCCAACAGAAAAATACAGTAATCAAAACGGTTCTGGACTACCCTATGCGCTACAAGTATAATAATAATTAAAGAGAAAACAAGTAAATAATCCTAGAAGAACAAGACATATTGCGCTACAGGAACAAGTACAAGTAATTATGATCTATTCTAGACAGTTCTTGATGCACAATAGAAAAATAAAACCCAAATAATAATCCAATAGAAAAATCTTGCTGCGCTACAGGAACAAAATACATGTAATAAACTTATATGGGCAATTGTTGATATGCTACATGAATTAATTTATAGATAAATAAAACTAATAAGGAGAGTTCTGACTGTGCTACAGGAATTAGAAATTCATGTAAACAAACAATTCTAGACAATTCTTATGCAACATGGACAATAATAAAATTACTGGTAAATAAAACCATTGGGACAGTTCTGAATGTGCTGCTGATATTAATAAAATACATATAAATAAAATTAATTGAAACAGTTTCAGATGCGATGCTGATAAAAATAAAATACATTTAAATAAACCATTTGGGGCAGTTCTTGATGCGCTACAGATAATGAACTACAGATAGATACAACTCTTCGAGGTGATGCATGATGCAATACAGTTAAAATAACACAGAGCGATGGTTTGTTCATCGATGAGACCAATATTCAATTGGATCCCAAGATTACAACCTTCACAACACGAGTATACATAAAAACAAGCTAATGCTGATCTAAGTACCATACAACTATAATTTCAAACTCAATGAAATTAACAGTTTTACCCGAAATACCGTGACCGACGACGAATCCGAATCGTTGTCCCGCACCTGCGCTCCGATCATTTCTTTTTCTCTAACAGTTGAGACCTCATCGATACCTCCCAACCAACGCTACGGGTTCTCTTCTTCCCCCTCAGCCCCTCGAGCCGCAAGGGGGCCACACATACAAACCATAGAAAACTAGCTCCCAGATCACCTCGCAAGGTAGAGATACCACTCAGTATCTGAGTTGGGTATCCCAACTCCCACAAGAAAAATCAGTCATGAGTAAAATCCGGCAGCATAAACTTACACATACTAGACGTGATCCATTCTCCTCCTCCACCATTCCTTTTATAGAGTTTTCTTAGTGACTTGTTTCCAAAACCCTTGTTGGTGCAAGATTGATTAGACCAAGGTCCTTCTTAGGTTACCAAAAAAAAGTACCATGTAGTCTAGAGCGCTGGCATTTTTATCTTCTCCGAAGAGAAGAATTCTCACCTGAAACATTGCTTAGACAAAAGGATAGGGAAGGGCAAGGAGAATACTTAGGTGGGTTCATAGAACCTTCAAGATTCATCCTAATCTTGCGCAAGACATATAACTACAGAACATATATGAACTGATGTATGCAAGAAGTGAAGCTACTTAGGTTGCATAAAACATTCAAACACATAAACATCATGAAAAACTTATGAAGCATAAATAAGTACATTAAAGATACAACACAATAGTATAAACACAGAATGACACAACATATTTTGAAATTTTGGATCATTCTCATATATTATCTTCAGATATTTCTCAATTACAACCTCATAGATACAAATGAATTATTTGTTACAGACTCCTGGCTCTAGACCCATGTCGCAGAGCTCTTATTCCCAAAATGGTGTTCAGATTACATTACAGAACTCAAAACCTTACAATTATGACCAACTATGACCAAGCCTTATACTTGCGATACCAACCAACCAACCAACCAACCCTTTTACAATTATATGCATCCCTATATATAATCTAAGTCGTGTCTTTCGGGTTTGGTTTGCACGCTTTCTTGTTCTATTGCAACTGCTTTTCATTTGTTGGCGTTGCATTGTCCTTTTCGCAACTAATTTATGTTACTTCTTGTGCTACTGTCCAACTTCTTTTGTATCTTGTGCAACTTGTACTAAGCCAAAAATGGGACTGTATTCCTTCTTGTGAAACTTATTATCCAAAAACTAAGGGCCCAACAGGCTCCGACCACAAACCTTGACTCACCCTCGAGTCAAGTACTCGACTCTTTTGTAGCTTCCAGGAGCAACTGTTGTTTTCCCTTGTCCTCCTTTTCCTCTTTCCTTTGATCTTCTGCTTGGAATTTCTCTTCTTCTGCCTCTTCAAACAAAGGGCCCAACTCTGGGACCAACTCCAAGGCTTGCTTCTTCACTTATTGAAAGCTCCTAACTTTATCCTACCATTTCCTAGCAAGGAGTGAGGCCTCGACGACAAACTGTTGGGTCGCATCTATGATACACTCCTTTGGCTTGGATTCGACCAAATATTTCCATTCAAAATATGTTGTTGCATCGACTTGATGCACATGAATATAAACTGTCTGAATGACAGGCTGTAAGTTGCACAACTCCTTCTTAGCTATGGATTGCTCCTCAAATAGAGAGTTCAACTCATTGTCTACTTGCTAAATATGGTCAAACTTCCGTTGTTGCTCCAACGGATCCATCGTAGCCACAAATTCTTCATTCAAGACCTAGATTCTAGTGTGCACATCCTCTAAGTTCTGGTTGCGCCTAACGATGATTCCCATCCAATCAATGACTTCTCTGAAAATCTTTTTGCACTCAGCTATGTGCTTATGTAGTGCTGCTCGATCATTGTTTCCTTCTAGCACTATCTTATCCATTCGCTCTTGCAACTTCCAAGGCTTCTACTCTACTTCTGAGGCTGCTTCTCTACTCCCTGCTGAGTCTACTGAAACTGCACTTCCACATGCTCGACGGGAATGACCAATTTTGACCATGCTCCTTAGAGCAGTTCAATTCGATGCTCCGGTTCTCCTGCATCACTGGCTTTGGGAAGTTGGGGTGAGACCTTCTGAATTTCTGGCCAGGATTCAACAAGCCCTTCTTGAAATCTCTCTAGTCTATGCTCGACCTAGATCTTTGCATGTTCTTCTCATTTTCTGCATGTTTGTGCAAGGAGCACTTCCTCCCTTGTGAACTCTACAAACCTCTCCGCCTGCTGGAGCCTCTGCTCCAGTTGATCAGTTGATGCTCTGATCATTCCAACTAAGTGTGTTGCTGGCCATTGTGCAAGGTCAATGGAAGACGGGGCTGCGTCCCTGGGTGCTCGGGTTTGCAGTGGAAGTCCACTAGATGTTGAATGTTCTGAAGGGGTCTCTACCTCCTCCTCCCCCGTGGATGGTCCTAGCGCAAGTCTCAACCTCAATGCTAGTGGTAGGAGTGTCATAACCTCTGTTACGGCCAGACATAGTTGAAAAAACTATGCGCATTGCTGAGGGTTCTGGAGAACCAACTCCATCTGTTCTTGCGCGGATGTCGCTCTTTTCCTGGAGGTTGACTCTGGTTCCTTCTGAACCTTTGGTAGCTCCTTCTCTTTATGTGGCTCTGATTCAAAATTTGCGCTTCCCTGGGCACCCTCAACCTTGTCTGTTGAGGAAATGTGTTGGGGGATTTGAGATTGCGGCTCCTCTATCATTTGAGTTTCCTTATGCTGCACAAAAGGCACACTTTTCTGGTCCTGGATGTTAGGGTTCAGACCAATCAGATGCAATATTTTCTCTGGTACTTATGGATTTGGACTAGAAAGTTCTGGTCTCTTCTCAGGTAACTCTGAGCGTGTTTCTGTAAGTTCTGGCTCTGGTTGTTCTGGGGGACCGAGCTGCATCGAATCTGAATTAGTGGTTTGGGGAGGACTGGTGGTTTCTGGGGGTGGTGAGTGGGGTTGTGGTGGTTATGGAGGGGGCTCGGTGACGATGGTGGATGGAAGGGTTTTAGGCTCATGGTCATCCTGAATATGTATGACTGGGGTTGCTTGGACCATTAAGCAAGTACAGGGGACAACGAATTAAAGGGGTTGGGGGTTCATAAATTTGCTTGACGAGACCCATGTTCTAAAATTCTTCAACACCGGTTCGGTAATGAATGCAACTCTCAGAATCTCGTTGACATCCTTACGAGTCATCATGGCTTTCTTTGGCAGTTGCGGGAATATCGACAGTGTTCTTTTCTTCAGCTCTAGTGCATGGATGATTTTAGGGGCTAAATTTCGCTCATGGGCTAATTTTCTATGGTTTTTCCAAAAACGAGATTCGCTATTTTAAAAATGATTTGCCCAAATTCTATAGGATAAATTTATTTTACCTTAAAAATCGCCAAAACTTTATAAAAACTATATAAAATTATTAGAAATTTGAATATTTTTACAAAAATATCGCCAAACATTTATAATTGGCATATGAAGGATTAGTAAGATTAGCCAAGGTCTCTTCATTTAAAAATAAATTTCCATCCTTAAAATCATCCCTACTCTAGTGGTTGCGTCTACTCCTCATCCTTAGAGTCCCTCTGTGCCAAAGCTTCTTTCTTCAACACCTCTGAGCCTGAGCTTGGTCCTACCCCTACTTCTTTGTCATTCTTATTGAATAGATCGACAGGAAAAATGTAGTGTATCCCCGACTTACGCGGGTTTCATTTAACTCTCGACCACGACATTACCTCTTTGTCGAAGGCCTCCTCATCTATGTAGAACGACAACATCCTCGAATGGAATTCCTCCCTATTGGCATGACTTGACAATACAAATGTATGATGTCGGTTCATGCTGAAGGCGATGTTCCTCATGTTGTAGTTGAGGAGCTCCTGCGGAATGCGCAACCTCTACGTTGCATCGATGAGCTCGTTATACCACTTGGAGAACATCGTGTTGTTGAAGGCCGTATTCTTCGAGTCTGCCCTGGAATGTTAGGGCTCAAACATCTTTGCAAGGTGCTCCTTGTCTACTAGCGCCAATAGTCTTCCAGCGAGTGGCTTCCACTTAAGAATTGTGAATGCCAACAACAAGTATCCATATGTGAAGGTGCCTTGCTTATCCTGGGCTTCCTCTCAAGCCACGATTAGTTCCTCCAGCAGGTAACTACACCAATTTAATACAACACCATTGGAACAAAAATAGGCTACTGATAATGCATCCATCATGCATTCTCCCTTGTAATACGACCTCATGAATTTTCTATCTATGATGTAGTAGGCAGTCCTGACTTTCTCTGGTAGTATGGGGTCGATTTTGGTTGTGTGCCCCCCCCTCGGTGTGTGGAACCTTTCATAGAGGCTGGGATCCCCTTTATTTTTTCCGTGCTTACTGGGACCATGGAATCCTTTAGACACATCCTCACCTTCAAGGGATAGTCTAGTAAGTTGGTGGATGTCTTCGACATGGATTGGATACTGCCTATCCAACCATAGAATTCTATTGTGCACCATGTTGATTAGAAACTTGGTGCACCGTGCAACATCGCTAGTGGTACCAAACACTGGTAAGTCTCTAAGGTTCATGATAGTTGAGTTGAAGAGGTTGATGAATTCGAGCTTTGTCACAAACTGCATGCCTCCCAACTTGTATGGAGTGATACTATAGAAGACTTTTATGTTCATCTGGGGGAACAAGATGGGATATGTTAAGTCAATACCAAGGAGCTTGACCTGCTCCACCTTCCTCTTGAGATCACCCATGACCTCAACTCAGGGGTCACAAGGCTCATCGGGTACTACATAGTTGGACATTGTGCCTAGGATTCCTGTAGCTCTCGACATTGTGGGCTTTGCGTTATCATCAAATTCTGCAGCGACACAAGGATTTGGTGGTCACAACTTCGAGTCTCAGGATTACACAGGCTTTCTCCCTCTGTAAAATTAGAAAATCACTAAGTGATTCTGGAAACAATGCGTTCTACGACATGTTCTCAGAATCTTATACCTGGGCTTAACTGGCAAGTTCAGTAATAACTGTTGTTCATCATGACCCTATGGATGCAACTTGGATCTAATTTGTCCGACAAGATGGGTTAACGGGGTAAATCCTATTAGGCTATTCTGGCATTTACTATGCAAGTTGGACGGGGATGTGGCCAATTTAAGACCTTTCCGTTTGATGGATGGGAATCTTGATGTGAATAGCGATGGCATATTTGCATATCGCAACTTTATGGCTTAACTGAATTCATATAGGGTATCGTAATAACAATAAAGGTTGTGATTAGACTGGGTTCGTGTGGCACATGGACTCATATTGCATTTGTATTTTTTCTCCCTCCGACCACAAAGGGGTGCCTATCATATTAATTACTATCATTAATGGGTTCTTTATGCTTCTGATCCTACGCTACTGATTAAGCAGTTCTGCATCAAACAACACTTAAAAATAAAAGGAAATGAACTATATGTCGTGGCACAACACTGCACACATCGAATTTATTAACTGAATTTACAAAAATTGTAGGAAACTCAAATCTAACTATTATACATGCTCCTTTGGATTAGATAAACAATCCTTTTAGCTCAGTTATAGGGTTTCAGGCGAGCGCCATTCACCCATCCTAGCCGCAACATACCATCCAGTTCCGCAATTCTAACTGGTCCTGAAGGTCGGATCTCTGCAACTATAAATGTTCCCAACCAATGCATGTGCAACTTGCGAGGATTCTTCTAGTACTGACTTTCATAGACTAGGACCTTGTCTCCTTGCACAAATACTTTAGTCTTAATGTGTCTGTCATGCCAATATTTCTACCTTTATTTTTAAACCGACTAATGGAAGTCCACTAAAAATATGGTTTATTGAAGTTCTTGTAACTCTATAAGTCTCTGTGCAACTGATTCTTCCTCCGACATGTGTGTGATTTGTGAAATGTACAAACTTGGAGTAATGAATTCTGCAGGCACCACAACCTCTTTCCCATTAACTAGATGAAATGGCGTGTACCTATGGATTTTCTTTGTGGTTGTCCTGTAAGCCCATAATACTACTGGAACTCTGTCATCCCAATATTCCCTATTTTCACAACAGAGCTTTGTTAACCCTCTCTCAAGAATCTTGTTGAATGCTTCTACTGTTTCATTGGCTTGCGGGTGGTAGGGGTTGATTTTGTAATGTTGGATCAACAACTCTATTGTAATATTTGCTATGGTACTACTAATAAAATGAGCTCCCTGATCAATGTTTAGACTCCTAGGACATCCAAATCGAGTGATAATATTCTAAAAAATGAACCTAGTAGCAGTATCGGTCGAGCAGTCCTGAAAAACTGCTACCTCAACCAAACGTGTAAGGTAGTCAGTTGCGGTAATAATGTATCTATCCTTTGAATGATTAGCTATGGGATTGATCGGTCCAATATAGTCAACCGCCCACTTCTCGAATGCCTGTAGAGATCAAACTAGTTGAAGTGGTAATTCATCTCGTCGTGACGACTTACCCACTCTTTGACTCACATCGCATGATCTAGCATATACCTTTGCATCGTTGAAGAGCGTTGCCCACCATAGTCTAGCTTGGAGGAATTTCTGCACAGTGGCCTTTCCTCCTACATGACCTCCTGCAACTCCACTGTGTCACTCCCACAGTATATCTGTTGGCAAATATTGAGCAAATCAGCGTATACTTGTCATTGATGGCAAGAACGTGTGGTCGCAGAGATGACAACAACATTGAATAACAGCGCAGTAATAATCAAGAGGAGAAAAGACAGTGATCGTTGGATCCCATCCAAATT
>ML836103.1:39210-53495 GCA_009831015.1 Picea engelmannii
ATTCACCCCCCCTCTCAGTTGTTCTAGTATTTCCAACAATATCCTGCCTTTCATGATCCAAGAAACATCTCCTGTTGATACTATCTAGTCCCATTTTATACAATTTCCCTACAATCAACTGATAGTCCACTGCTCTAACCACCATATGGCATTTTTGGGTTGCAGAATACATTTTTGGGTAGGCTCCTGTACTTAAGAAGACTGCTATGTCTTCCAGGTACTCTAGTATGGGCTCAACCCGGAACAACTCTGCAACTGGGAGCTGATCGTCAACTGCTCCACCACTTTCCCCTAACTCTAATGTAGAAAAATGACCAGGTCCTAAGTTTCATCTTCCAGGCTTAATAATCACTTCAAAAGAGAATTCTTGAAATAGTAGAAACCATCTACAAATTATCCCTTCCAACACATGTTTGTTAACTAGACATTTCAATGCAGAATGATCAGTAAAGAACTTAAAATGAGAACCTAACAAATAATGTCTAAATTTTTGCAAAGCATAAATCATGGCTAAACCCTCCCTTTCTGTCGTTGTGTAGTTGTGCTCAGCTTGCGATAACTTCCTACTTGCAAAATAGATAGGATTATCCATGGCTCCATCTCCTGGTTGTGATAGGATTATCCATGGCTCGATATCCTAGTTGTGATAGGATAGCTCCTAAGGCAATGCCTGAAGCATCTATGTGGACGTGAAATTCATTTTATCAGTTTGGGAATATCAGAATAGGTGCTGTGCTTAGCTTCTCCTTTAGGATCTTGAACGTGTTGTCACATTTTGGGGTCCATTGGAACACTTTGGGCTTCTTTAATAGATTTTATAGCGGTGTAATGATGTTTTCATATCTTCTGATGAACTTGCAATAGTATCCTATTTTCCCCAGTGTGGAGCACAACTGCTTAGCGCTTGTAGGTGGCGACATGTTCACAATAACCGAAACTTTGGCAGGGTCTACCAGTACTCCCTCTCGGCATACTATGTGGCCTAAAACATTTCCATGTGGTACACAAAAGATACACTTTCTAAGATTCAACGATATATGCAGTTCTCTACATCTGTCAAACATCAGACGTAGTAGTGCTACATGTTCCTTGAGAAAACTATATATCGTCCAACCATCCATATAAAATTCTATAAACTTGTGAATAAACTCTCATAAATATGCTATTACAATCCTAGAGAAAAATGCAGGGGCATTATTTAATCCAAATGACATCACATTGTATGAAAAAGACCTCCATTATGTTATGAATGTGGTCTTCTTTTTGTCCTCTTCGGAAATATTTACTTGGTGGTACCCTGGAAATCCATCTGTAAATGAGTACAATTCTTTCCCTGCAACCTGTTCTAGCACCTCATCAGTAAAAGGTGCGGGAAAAGGGTCATGCTCAAAGGAAGAGTTAAGGCTTCTATAGTCTACATAGACCTTGATATCCTCTATGCCTTTCTTGCTCTGGATGGCTATTGGGCTGACCCATTCTGTTGCTTCCACTGCAAAAATAAGTCCAGCTTCCAACATCTTGTCTATCTCCTTCTTAACCTTATGTTTTACTCTAGGGTTAAGGAAGTATGGTATATTCCTCACAGGCTTTGATCCTGGTTTTAATTCAATTTTCATTTCTCTCATAACTCCTTTGATCCCTTTTAACTCTGAAAAGGTCTTTGGGAACAAATCCTCATATTCCTGCAACAAACTCTGCATTTCTTAACTTGTTTTCTCATCCCAGTAATATCCCACCATAACTATCTTAGGTTGCTCCGTGGTCCCTATATTGACTTTGCGCAACTCCAATGGGTGATTATAAGAACTATCAGTGTGAATGGGTATGATGTTCTGGATTTCTCTGTTCCCTTTGGTCTCTTTAATGGATAGGTTTCTCAATTCCTCTAATTCATCTGGTCTTTCTGAATCCTTGCCAATCTTGTAGCATTCTATAGGTATATTGTCTATGGTTGGGTGAAGGTTAGTATGAAGTTCTCGGCTGTGCTTTACACATACCACTAGGTTTGATTTTTGATTACTATTGTTTGTAAAATGAAATTCTTTAATTCTTTGCAGGACTAATTCAATCTCAGGGTACTTACTTGTAAACGAGAAGTCCTTGCAAAAGTGATCTGCCAATGTTTTCCAGTCGCTGGTTCATTTTCTGGTTTCTTCATATATGAACCAAGCTTTCGGAATTGGACCTAGTGAGTGGGAAAATACTTGAACCCAAAAGAGAGATGGTATTTCCGCAACTTGCCACTGTGTTACACACTGTTCAATATGTGCTTTAGGATCAGACTCTCCACTGAAAAGTTGCTCAACTTGGAAATTTGTCCGCATCTTTGATTCCAACTTCTCTTTATCCTAAAACCTATACTTGATAGCTTGCTTCGCATCGTCCCAATTCTTGAGTAAGTATTTGTGATTGGCCCACCATCTGGCAGGGGTGTCTGTGAGGGATAAATCCAGTACTAAGATCCTTTGACCCTTCTTTACCATTTCTTCCATGTTGAGGATAAAACTGTCAGGTCCTAAGGTTCCATCATATACTGGGTGTTCTCTGACCTCGGTTTTGACCCATCTAGTTGCCCTGATAGTTTCACATATCCTTGAGAATATTTCATATGAGCATTGTTACCAACTGTCAAATGCCAATTCTGAATATTCATCTACTGACTGTATACTCCAACTTACTAATCCATAAGCAAAAGGATTTATGTAATCTTCTCTTGTTCCTATTGTTACAGTATACAACTGATCCAAGTCTTCTCCCTCCATATTGTTGTCTGTTGGCTCCGTATATCTGGGAACTACATACAGATCCAATGGTTGAACTACCTTGATTACATCTGCCTCAAATGTCACAGTGTCTTTCTTTAGGTCGATTACTGCATAGTTGTCATAGGCCCAATCAATCCCAAGTAGTGCAGGTTAAGGGTCCTTATCCCCCATGATCTCAATCAACTCAAAGTCATCTACAATCTTCACTCCCACAACATCTATTTCCACACTCTCCAGTCTTCCTATTGGGAAAATACAATATTGGTTGGCCATCCTTAGATGGATTGGTGAATATGTCAACTGGGGTTTTCCTAGGGCTTCCCAAGTCTTTTTAGGAAAAATGTTCACATCGGATCCTAGATCCAACATGACATCCTTAATCTCAAATTCGTCTAGCTGAGCTACTAGTATGAACTCTCTTGTAGTTCATACTTTTCTTCTTTGCACTCTTTGAGTACTCTTCTCAGGAAGATTAGTCCTTACTCCCGCTTCTAGGGTTCTTCATTCCCTAAAAATAGGTATAGTGCATTGCACAACTTCTCCGTTAATTGGTCATTCCCGAGAATATTTGAGAATAATTGAAACCAAAGGTCGACTACATTTTGAGGTTGCTCAGGTTGTCTCGGTGTGATTACAGGGTTTCTAGGTGTAGGGGGTGAAGCAGGGACTTACACAATATTAGGGTAAAAAATAGGCTGTGGGGGTTTCTCTTGCATCTCAGGGCTAGGGATATTCCGAAATACTTCTATGGAATCTTTAAAGAACAACTTTTGTTTCAGAGGATCATACCTATCTTCTCTAGGTGTTTGCTTCTGGATCTGAGGTAGATTATCTGCATCAACTCCTGTCTTTTCTCCTCCTCGAGTGACAATATTGAGGTTGGGAAATTTTCCTTTACTAACTCTCTTGATTTATGAACTGATGAGTTTAGTTCCTCATTGATGTAGTTGATCTTCCCTTTTATAATTAGTTCTGGGTAGTCTTCAGTTGTGTGCCCATTGGTTCTGCAGTGAGAGCACCATGGCTGCCTTAGATGAGGACAATCTCTAGCCATATGGCCTTGATCATCACAGTTATAACATATTCTTGGTCCTCTTCCCTCGGTTCTTCCTCCTTTGAAGTATCCTCTAGCTCCACCTCCTCGACATCTTTATGGTCCCTAAGGGTTTTTCATTCACCCTGAATGTTGTTCGGTCCAACCTATCTGCAAGTGCATCCAATGCTCTACATTGATTGGTAGTATGTGTGGTAGATGCACAAAACTCACGGTGTACAATATTTGATACCGTTGAATATTTCTACATGATGGGGCACTGTCTCGACCCATGCCCATGGATTCGAGAAATCTCATAATACTCAACTGTTGGTGCTTCTTGTCTCCCTAGAAAAGCATGATATGGAGTGGGGTTATGGAATGGTAAATTCGTAGATACTTGTGCAACTCCTCCCATGGGTCCTGGTGGGGGTCCCATCAGATTCTGAGGAGGTCCCATTCCCCTTATTTGTGGACATTCGTTTACCATATGTCCTTTTGTGTAACATCCGGTACACCAGACTTGCAGTCATCCTGGTCTAGGTATCGTCAGTTCTTGAATCTTTTTTGTAAGCGCTGATATTTTCCCTTGTAGTTTCACCAAGTTTGCATCTGCTGGGGGTTTGGTCACTCTCAGGCTCCTAGGATATCCTGCTAGGCTTCAATCTTCATTTATTGTTCCAAGGCATCTGCCAAAGTGGCTATCCACTATTGCGTTAGTAGAATCTGTGTCATAGGTATAAATCCTTGAATATACCATTCTCTTTGATGTTACTCATGGATTGGATGTGCTAACCTCCCTATAACATCTTTAAACTTCAAGTTGTATTCCCAGGCTGATTCACCTTCCCTTTGTTGAATCTCACACAACTCAGACAGAGCCTATTTTTATGACTGAGGTAGCTTAAACTCTGCTATGAACCTTGTCCGTACCTGGCCAAGTGTGAACACTTGACCTTGCATTCTTGGCACCCCTGTCTCAATAATATTCATGTACCATTTGAGAGCGTGACCTCTCAAGCTAGTCTCGAACTCAACCAACTTATTCGCATCCGGAGTCCTTTTGGATCTCTAGATTGCTTTGCACAAGAATCAGTGCTGCTCAACATATTAATCTCCCTTACCCAATAATTCTAGGTATCAAGAAGTCGAACCTCCCGCGTGACCAACCATTGCTGATCTTGCTGCTGGTATCAAAATGAAACCTAACGGTCATGCTTGTGACCTACCAGGGGATCCCAATATCCTCCCTATACTCTCACTTCCTGACTGTGACTGATTAACTAATTGTACTAGAACATAATTGGCATAAGAGGGTAGTATCGAATTTACCACTTGCATGGAAGGTATGGGCGATTCGGGGCTGGTGCCAATGGCATCGGGGAGGTTTTCTTTGATCCGGGGGGTCTTGTTCTCTTCTACTGGAGTGGTCTCTTCAGCCAGATTCTTGATCTTTCCTGTCATCAGGGATGAATCTTATCTTTCTTCTTCAAGATCCATTCTGGGTTCCTCCTCTCTTGCTTCTACACCTTCTCCTTCTTGTCCACCCTCTTGGGGACTCCTTTCTCTCTATGCTTCTCTCACTTAGTCTTTGACTGGACAATATTTCTTGTATTCTCATCTTCCGCAACTATTCCATCTGTATTTCCTCTACTTCTCATGGTACAACTTCTTTCCACGACTTCTCGGATTGTTTTGCTATTTTTCCGCACCACCACTTCTCAACTATGGAGGCTCTATTCAAGGCTCGCTCGTCTCTTGAGTCCATTTCTTTCTGATTCCCCCATTCATCAAAGAAACCTTCCCCTCTCTTAGGCCATGAATCCAACCCAACCTCTCCCTACCCCAAGCAAGGGTGTTTACGCTTCCATCTTAGTTGGGGACATATTCAACATCCCCTCTTCCAACGGATCCATCATAGCCACAACTTCTTCATTCAACGCCTAGATTCTAGTGCGCACATCCTCCAAGGTCTGGTTGCGCCTAACGATGATTCCCATCCAATCACCGACTTCTTTGAAAATATTTGTGCACTTAGCTGTGTGCTTATGTAGTGCTGCTCGAGCATATTTTCCTTCTAGCACTATCTTCTCCATCTGCTCCTGCAACTTCCGAGGCTACTACTCTACTTCCGAGGCTGCTTCTCTTCTTCCTGATGATTTTTCTGAAACTTCACTTCCAAATGCTCGGCGTGAATGGCCAATTTTGACCATGCTCCTTGGATCAGTTCAATCTTATGCTCCAGTTCTCTTGCATCACTGGATTTAGGCAGTTGGGGTGATACCTTCTGAATTTCTGGCCAGGATTCAACAAGACTTTCTTGAACTATATCTAGTCTGTGCTCGACCTAGATCTTTGCATGTTCTTCTCATTTTCTGCATGTTTGCGCAAGGATCAATTCCTCCCTTGTGAACTTTGCAGACCTCTTCACCTGTCAGAGCCTCTACTCTAGTTGATCAATTGATTCTTTGATAATTCCAACTAAGTGTATTGCTGGCCATTGTGCAAGGTCAACAGAAGATGGGGTTGCATCCCTGGGTGCTCGGGTTTGCAGTGGAAGTCCACTGGCTGTTGAATGTTTTGAAGGGGTCTCTACCTCCTCCTCCCCTGTGGATGGTCCTAGCACAAGCCTCAACCTCAAGACCGATGGTAGGAGTGTCAGAACCTCTATTCTATCTAGGCAGAGTTGCAACAACTCTACGCACTGCTGAGGATTCTGGAGAACCAACTCCATCTGTTCCTTCGCATATGTCACACTTTGCCTGAAGGTTGACTCTGGTTCCTTTTGAACCTCTGGTAGCTCCTTCTCTTTGTGTGTCTTTGATTCTGGAGTTGCACTTCCCTAGGCACCCTCAACCTTGGCCATTGAGGAAATTTGTTGGATGATTTGAGATTGCGGCTCCTCTATCGTTTGAATGTATTTGTGCTGGAAAAAAGTTACAATCTGCTGGTCTTGGACGCCAGGGTTCCGACGAATCAAATACAATCTTTGCTCAGGTATTTCTGGATTTGGACCATAAATTTCTGGTCTCTACTCAGGTAAGTCTGAGCTTGTTTCTAGAAGTTCTGGATCTGGTTGTTCTGGGGGATCGAGCTGCATCGACTCTGTATTAGTGGTTTGGGGAGGACTGGTGGTTTTTGGGGTTGGCGAGTGGGGTTTTGGTGGTGATGGAGGGTTCTTGGTGACGATAGTGGATGGAAGGGTGTCAGGCTCAGGGTCAACCTAAATATGTATCATTGGGGTTGCTTGGACCGCTAAGTGAGTACAAGGGATGAAGAATGAAATGGGTTGGGGGTTCAGAACTTTGCTCAGTGAGACCCCTGTTCTGAATTTATTTTCCACTGGTTCGGTAATGAACTCAACGCTCATCATCTCGTTGAAATCCTTACCCGTCAACATGGGTTTCTTTAGCAGTTGCGGGAAGATCGAAAATGTTCTTTTCTTCCACTCTAGTGGCTATGTCTCCTCCTCCTCCTCCTTAGAGTCCGTATGTTCTAGAGCTTCTTTCATTGGAACCTTTGAGCCTGAGCTCAGTCCTACCCCTGCTTCTTTTCCATTCTTCTTCAACAACTAGACAGGAAAAATGTAGTGCATCTCCGACTTACGCGGGTTGCAATTAACTTCCGATCATGAGATTACCTCTTTGTCAAAGGCCTCCTCATCTAAGTAGAATGACAACATCCTTGAATGGAAGTCCTCCCTATTGTCATGCCTCAACCATACAAATGTATGATGTCGGTTCATGCTGAAGGCGATGTTCCTCATGTTGCAGTTGAGGAGCTCCTGAAGAATGCACAACCTCTGCATTGTGTCGATGAGCCCGTTATACCACTTGGAGAACGCCATGTTGTTGAAGGCTATATTCTTTGAGTCCACCCTGGAATGCCAAGGCTCAAACATCTTTGCAAGGCACCCCTTATCTGCTAGCGCCAACATTCTTCTAGCGGGTGGCTTCCACTTAATAATTGTGAACGCCAACAACAACTATCCATATGTGAAGGTGCCTCCCTTCTCCTGGGCTTCCTTGCAAGCCATGAGTAGTTTCTCCATCAGGTAACTACACCAATTGAATACAACACCATTGGAACAAAAATTAACTACTAATAATGCATCCAACATGCATTCTCCCTTGTAATACGACCTCATGAATTTGCTGGCTATGATGTAGCAACCGGTCCTGACTTTCTCTGGTAGTATGGGGTCGATTTTGGCTGTGCGCCCCTCCTTTGTGTGTGGAACCTTTGATAGAGGGTGGGCTCCCCTTTATTTTTTCCATGCTTACTGGGACTCTGGAATCATTTAGACACGTCCTCACCTTTGAGGGACAATCCAGTAAGTTGGTGGATGTCTTCGACATGGATTGGATACCTCCTATCCAACCAATGACTTCTGTCATGCACCCTGCTAATCAGGAACTTGGTGCACCACACAACATTTCCAGTGGTACTAAACACTGGTAAGTCTCTAAGGTTCATGATAGTTGAGTTGAAGAGGTTGATGAATTTGATCTTTGGCACAAACTGCATGCCTCCCAACTTGTCTGGAGCGATACTCCAGAAGACTTCTATGTTCATATGGGGGAACAAGATTGGATCTGTTAAGTCAATATCAAGGAGCTTGACCTACTCCACCTCCCTCTTGAGATCACCCATGACCTCAACTCGAGGGTCGCAAGGCTCATTTGGTGCTGCATCTTTGGACATGGTGCCTCGACTTCTTGTAGCTCTCGACAATGTGGGCTTTGAGTTATCAACAAATTTTGTGGCGACACAAGGATTTGGTAGTCATAACTATGGGTCTCAGGATTACACAGGCTTTCTCACTCTGCAAAATTCTAAAATCACTAAGTTCTTTTGGAAACAATGCGTTCTATGACGTTTTCTCAGAATCTTATACCCAGACTTAGATGGCAAGTTCAATAATAACATTTTTTCATCATGACCCTATGGACGCAACTTGGATCTGATTTGTCTGACAGGATGGGTTAACGGGGTAAATCCTATTAGGCATTTCTGGCATTTACTATGCAAGTTGGACAGGGATGTGGCCAATTTCAGAACTTTTCGTTTGATGGATTGGAATCTCGGTGCGAATACCGATGACATATTCATGTATCACGGCTTTATTTCTTAACTAAATTAAGATGGGGTACTGTAATAGAAATAAAGGCTATGACTAGACTGGGTTCGTATGGCACATGGACTCAGATTACGTTCAGATTCATTCTCCCTCTGACCATGAAGGGGTACCCATCATATTAATGACTGCCATTAATGGGTTCTTTATGGTTCTAATCCTACGATGTTGAGTAAGAAGTTATGCATCAAACAACACTTAAGAATAAAATGAAATGAACTACATGTTGTGGCGCAACACTGCACACATCGAATTTATTAACTGAATTTAGAAAAATTACAGAAAACTCAAATCTAACTATTATACATGCTCCTTCGGATTAGAGCAATAATCCTTTTAGCTTAGTTCTGAGACATATAGGGTTTCATGCGAGCGCCATTCACCCATACTAACTGCAACATACCATCCAGTTACGCAAGTCTGACTGCTCCTGAAGGTCAGATCCCCACAACTATAAATGGTCCCAACCAATGCATGAGAAACTTTCCAGGATGCTTCTGGTACCAACTGTCATAGACTAGGACCTTGTCTCCTTGCACAAATAATTTAGTCTTAATGTGTCTGTCATGCCAAGCTTTCTGCCTTTCTTTCTCAACCGACTAATGGAAGTTTGCTAAAAATATGGTTTCTTGAATTTCTTGTAACTCTATAAGTCTTTGTGCAACTGATTCTTCCTTCGACATGTGTGTGATGTGTGCAATGTACGAACTTGGAGTAATTAATTCTGTAGGCACCACAACCTCTTTCCCATAAACTAGCTGAAATGGAGTGTACCTGTGGAGTTTCTTATGGTTGTCCTGTAAGCCCATAATATTGTTGGAACTCTGTCATCCCAATATTCCCTGTTTGCACAACAAAGCTTTGTTAACCCTCTCTCTAGAATCTTGTTGAATGCTTCTACTGTTCCATTGGCTTGCAGGTGGTAGGGGATGCTTTTGTGATGTTAGATCAACAACTCTGTTGTAAGATTTGCTATGATACTACTGATAAAATGAGCTCCCTAATCACTGGTCAGACTCTTAGGACATCCAAATTGAGTGATAATATTCTAAAAAATGAACCTAGTAGCAGTATTGATCGACCAGTCCTGAACAACTGCTGCCTCAGCCAAACGTGTAAGGTAGTCAGTTGTGGTAATAATGTATCTAGCCTTTGAATTCTTAGCTGTGGGATTGATCAGTCCAATATAATAAACCGCCCACTTCTCAAATTCGTATAGAGATTGAACTCATTGAAGTGGTAATTCATCTCGTCGTGACAACTTACCCACTCTTTGACACACATCGCATGATCTAGAATATACCTTTTCATCCTTGAAGAGTGTTTCCCACCATAGTCTAGCTTGGAGGAATTTTTGCGTAGTGGACTTTCCTCCTACATGACCTCCCACAAATCCACTGCGGCACTCCCACAGTATATCTTGCCTTTCGTGATCCAAGACACATCTCCTGAGGATACTATCTAGTCCTAGTTTATACAATTTCATTGCAATCAATTGATAATCCACTGCTCTAACCACCATATGGTGTTTCTGGGTTGCATAATACGTTTCTGGGAAGGCTCCTGTACTTAAGAAGACTTCTATGTCTTTTAGGTACTTTGTTATGGCCTCAACCCAAAACAACTCTGCATCTGGGAGCTGATCGTCAACTGCTCCACCACTTTCCCCTGACTATAATCTAGACAAGTGACTAGGTCCTACGTTGCATCTTCCAGGCTTAATAATAACTTCAAAAGAGAATTCCTGAAACAGTAGCAACCATCTACAAATTCTCCCTGTCAACACAGATTTGTTAACTAGATATTTCAATGCAGAATGATCAGTAAAGAACTTAAAATGAGAACCTAACAAATAATGTCTAAATTTTTGCAAAGCATAAATCATGGCTAAACCCTCCCTTTCTGTCGTTATGTAGTTTCACTCAGCTTGCGATAAATTCCTTCTCACAAAATAGATAGGATTATCCATGGCTCCATCTCTTGGTTGCACTAGGATAGCTCCTAAGGAAATGCCTGATGCATCTATGTGGACATGAAATTCATTTTCCCAGTTTGGGAATATCGGAATAGGTGTTGTGTTGAGCTTCTCCTTTAGGGTATTGAACACTTTTTCACATTCTGGGGTCTAGTGGAACACCTTGGACTTATTTAATATATTTTGCAGTGGTGCAATGATGTTTTCATATCTTCTGATGAACATGCAATAGTATCGTTTTTTCCCCAGTGTGGAGCGCAACTGATTAACAATCGTAGGTGGAGACATGTTCACAATAACTACAACTTTGGCTGGGTCTACCAGCACTCCCTCTCGACATACTATGTGGCCTAAAAAATTTCCATGTGGTACACAGAAGATACATTTTCTGAGATTCAACGATATCTACAGTTCTTTACATCTGTCAAACATCATACATAGTAGTGCTACATGTTCCTTGAGAAAAATATATACCGCCCAACCATCCATATAAAATTCTATAAACTTGTGAATAAAATCTTGGAAAGATTCTATTACAATCGCTCGTGTGACTAGACGATCCAGCCGATGAAGTGCTGCAATATTTTTTGTATCCCAAGTACATGTCCTCTTGACTCGTTCTTGGAAATCTGGAGCTTCTTCGATCCTATCTATCAAGTGGAAAAATTCTTCCGATAACTTAACCCAGAATATCTCGTACTAGTCACTCGATCTTTGTGAGTAAAAGACTACCTCCCAAGTATCTTTCACAGATTTTTCCCTTAGCTCCGCTTCTTTCCATATGAAGGTGTCACAATTTCTCTCCCACCATTGGTCAATATTAGATCTGTGAATCTGTGGAAGAATCCTCCTTACAAATTCCCTTTTAATACAAGTCGTGACAACATAACCATTTTGTTTGTGTGAGATTGACCATACCAGGGTCCTTCTTAGGTTACCAACAAAAGGTACCATGTATTCTAGAGCGCTAGCATTTTCATCTCCTTTGAAGAGAAGAAGTCTCACCCGAAGCAATGCTGAGACAAAATGATAGAGAAGGGAAAGGAGAATACTTAGGTGGGTTCACAGAACCTTCAATATTCATATTGATCTTGTGCAAGGCATCTAACTACAGAACAGATCTGAACTCATGTATGCAAGAACTGAAGCTACTTAGGTTGTAGAAATAATTCAAACACAAAAACATCATGCATAACTTATGAATCATAAATAAGTACTTTAAAGATACAACGCAATAATATAAACACAGAATGATGCAACATATTTTGAAATTTTGGATCCTTCTCATATATTATCTTTAGATCTTTCTCAATTACAACCTCAGAGATACAAAGTAGTGATTTGTTACAGACTCCTGGCTTTGAACCCATGTCACAGAGATCTAATTCCCAAAATGGTGTTCATATTACATTACATAACTCAAAACCTGACTTCTCAATAGTAGACAACCACAACTATGACCAAGACTTATACTTGCGATACTAACCAACAAACCAACCAACCCTTTTACAATTATATTCATCTCTATATATAAGATAATTCATGTCTTGTGGCTTTGGTTTGCACACTTTCTTGTTCTGTTGCAACTGATTTTTATTTGTTGGTGTTGCAATGTCCTTTTTGCAAATGATTTCTATTACTTCTCCTTGTGCCGCTGTCCAACTTCTTCTGTATCTTGCGCAACTCATACTAGGCCAAAACTGGATTGTAGTCCTTCTTGCACAACTTCTTATCCAAAAACAAAGGGCCCAACAACCCTCATTAAATTATTTTTATTAAAAATTAATTAGGATAAACCTCCCCCATGCACATGTCACCCGATCCCTTAGTTGCACCAGAAATTCATTTAATTATTTAATTTAAATGGAAAATTTCCTTCACCCACCTAAAAGCGTTCCTAAAAACACTCCTCAATGTCCCCTTATTCCCTTACATTCCTTTTAATGACTGACGCCTTTCTTAAAGCCTAGTTGAGTTCAAAATTAGAAAGTTCTCTAGACTAGATTCCCTACTATGTTCCACATTCCCCTTCTTCTTTAAGTTTCCCCTATTAGGTCTAAGTTTTGAATTAGCAAGTTTGTACTTAGACAACAATTAATATTTTAAACATTTTAATCCTCCATTAAAATTTTAATTTAATTATTTATGTTTGAATTTTTCTCCATCCCCCTTTATCCATTTAGTTTTTTTTTGTTCACAAGTCCTACTTAGACCTAGGCTTCAAATTTGCTAGGCTTGACAATTTGTTTTAATGGAATTTATAATTATTAAACTTTACTCATGCAATCATTCATTTTAAGGATGACCAAGTCCTAAGGAGACATAGTTTTATAGGTACTAGGTTCATTAACTTTCCAAAGTTAAAAATCACAACGTGCCCTTCAAGACGCACTATGTGCTCCAAGGGTGCCATTCACCTGCATTCATGTTTTATTTACACGATGTTCCCTTCAATACGCACTATGTTCTCCAAGGTTTCCACTCGCCTGCATTCTTGTTTTATTTACACGATGTGCCCTTCAAGACGCACTACATTCTCTAAGGGTGCCACTCACCTTTTGAATGATTTTGGTAGACGTCAAACCCATGGAGTCAATACTCCGTCAGGTGACCTTGTGGGAGACTAATGGCCTCTAAGAAATAAGGACCCTACCTTATTGTGTTCCCCTTAGAATCATCGTGAGCGACTGTCACAGTTTTCCCTCACGACATTGTGGATTTCTCGAACTAAGTAATCGTTAACCTATAATTTGAGCCACAATGAGAGTGCCAGTAGGATATGGTAGGGATGCTGCCACACCTCTCACTCAATATCTCTGGTTGTCATGCGTGACCCCTTCACTCCAAATGTGATTCTAGTTAGCAAGCTATCGTCAACGTACATCCATCAATGAAACATGTCAATGATCAAAATCAACATCATAATATACCAATCATATGTCACATATGCAATATCAAAAAAACTTAAACCATAATAGTCCACTCCCTAACTCGATCCAGAGTCCAAGGAGGTCCATCGATGACATCGACATCCTCAACCGGTCCAGAGTCTTTCACACTCAGGAAAAACTATTCAATAGCACCTGTCAATATAAATATAATAAATAACATATCATTAGACCCACAACATCATCATAATCCATAATCAAAACAATTAATCATATAATGAATCATATCACTTGTAGGAAAGTGTCCTGAAAGAATAAGTTCAATCAGGTGTGCCCAAGAGGGGGATGTTACATAAGATTTTCTCTTGAGCCTTCATAAAGTCGTTTATTTGCATTTTCTAATATAGGTTCATCATAAATACCATCACTGTCCCCATCCTCATCCGACTGAGCAAACAAATCTTGGATCATTTGATTTGTCCCATCA
>ML836103.1:64530-75516 GCA_009831015.1 Picea engelmannii
TTCTTAGGAGGAGTCAAAGGTACATCTTGATGTTAAAGGAAATGCTCAAAGAGAGCAATAAGACTCAACTAGAAGAAAAGGAAGAAGAAATCACAAGACTAAAGAATGAAAAAGAAAATGTGAAGGTAGATGATGAGATTAGATTTTTTTTTGAAACTATTGTCCATTGCAAGACCCAAATTGAAGAAGCCAAAAGAATAGAGGAACTATTGAAGAATCAAATAAATGAAAACGAAGAGTCATGTTGTAATCTAGAAGATGAAATTGTTGACCTTAGAAAGAAGGTAGAAAATTCAAACAAATTCTTGAATAGCTCACTAATATTGGATGAGATCTTAGAAAGTCAAAGATCACCATATGATAAATTAGGTCTTAGATACAAAGGAGAAGATACACATGTTGAAGCAAGCACCTCAAAGAAGCATGAGGTAAACCCATCAAAGAAGGAAGACAATGTTGCAAAGCAACCATCTACACAAGGCAAAGAAAATTTCAAAAGAAAAAAGTAAGGAAGACATCAAGAAGCTATTCTTGGGACACCAAAGAAAAGGTATGAAAGTATTTTTCATGGGAATTGTTATTCATGTAATGGATATGGTCAGAAAGATTTTGAATGTAGATCTTATGAAAGGATATATAATGGAAGATTTTATAACACCATGAAGTGTTGGAGATGTGATCAAGTAGGACACATTGCTGTTCACTGTAACACTATGAGATGCTACAGCTGTAGTGGATTTGGCCACAAATCCCATGAGTGTTGGAACACAAGAAGAAAGTCCATGATGACAAATTCAAATAGCATGGCTAGAAGAAGGAATGAAGTAAGGAAGGGAGACACATTTGAAAAAATGGATGCTCAGAGCTCAAGTTCTAAGGAGCAGGGACATATACAAAAGTGGGTGAAGAAGACAGAGCAGCCAGAACAGAATGAAAGACTGAAGGGAAGCTCAAGTAAGTCATCTACTAAAGCATACGTGGGTGACAGTGGTATCAGATGTGTACATATGCAGGATGACCTTGTATAGGTCACGTACATACATGAGATGTTGTGAAGCAGACCACATATATGTGGTAAATCCTTGAGAAAAAGGCTATGCACATGGATTGCAGCTTGATGTGATGGTATAACACTTTGTTGCAGGGTCTGACATTGTTTGTTGTAGGTTCTGACACTATTTACTGCAGGTTTAAGAGTTCATCTATTGGATTATGTAAAATAAAATCTTGAGTGCATGACACTAACCCATGAGTATGGATTTATGTTGATCTGTTGGTGTACATGGCTAGTACATATTCGAGTTTCATTGATATATCTTATGATGTATTATTGGAAGCATATGTTGATATCATGGTGCATGAATTTTTCATGTGGATTGGGCTACATATTGGTACATATGGTTGGTGAGTTGTGGTGCAACACCCCCTGCCTCAGTAGGTTCTGCTCGACCTCCCGGTCTTAGGATCATTCTAAACCATTTCCCGAGTCAGATTGACTCTTCAATTTCCCCACAGGGAATATATCACACACACAAGGGTGTATCCATAGGTCCTTATGAGTTATTCCTGTGTGATCAAACATAGGGCACTGACTCTACCCACCTAATCAACAAAAATGATCAGGACTTTTACCGAAAAAGGAATTTTGGATTTCACGACTTCACCAATCCTGATGTAAGTTCCTTGACTCTTTAACCTCCGAAACCTGAAATGTCAACGGAGGTTGGATCCTTCAATGTGTCAAACACATGCCACTTTTTTCCCACTAATTTTGTCTTTTCGGGACTTGAACGAACAATAAAAAATTGTTCCTCTTCCCTTATGATTCCCCAAATTCCAAAATTTCTCCTTTGGAGAGATCGATGGCCTTTCGAGATTTTCACCGAACCTTGACCACTCCTTTGACTTCCGCCGCACGTATCCTCTGACTGATACTTGAGACCCACCTTTTGGCATTTCTCTCTTCGTGATTTCGGGAGTTGTGTTGACCATGCAAATCTACCTCTTGAGTCCTGAAACCCGGAAACCCGATTGGGGCCCAACGACTATTGTCTCTCAACCTTTCAGGAATTTTTCCTTTTCTCTTTGGGATTTCACGACTTGCTAAAATCCACAGCAGAGAGTTTCTTTACCTTTCGAAACTTCGGTTTTTGAATTCCTGAAGCCTCACCTCCCACATGATCTACGACTAAGATCTTCCTTGATCCGATGGCTCTGGATCTTTTGGGATTTCGCGAACCAGGAGTTTGAAACTCTCAATTCCAAAATCACATCCTCCTCTACTTCCTGGACCCTGAAATGTCGAAATGCCGAAATTCCACTCCAAAGACACATCACGCTTCACGACTTCGGGGTTTTCAACGCAAAGTGCCCCGGCTCCTTGTCATCAGAATTGCCGAAATGCCGAACCTCGAAATGCCGAAATGCCAAAATTCCAATCCAAAGGGGAATAAACAACTCCTATTGTTTCTCATCCAATGGTTGCTACTCCTCCTGAGCTTTTGAACACTAAAATACACTCAGCCTTAACCTTCTCATAGATCTGCGAGATCCAATGGTCCATGGGATTTTGCACTTCTTCCACGAAGAAATTTCACCATTCGTTCACTCTTCTTCAAGGATGTCTAGCCAAAATGACTTGGCGTCCTTCCACCTGAACTTGACTTCTGCGAGATGATTTCAATATTTTCCTCTCTTTGAACACTTCAAAGGTGCTATCCCTCCTGTGCTCTCACTTGCAAACTCAAACCTCCAAAAGGAATCCTACTCGCACTCCTTGTGACAACTTTCAAATAACCTCTGGTTATTTGAGTCTTCGACCCTGTGCACTCTTTGAAACAGTAGTCCTTCAACTTCCTCCTGGATTTGTAAAACTCGAGACTTCACTCAGCCTGCGCACACCTTGCACGGCTTTGTGCCTCACTTTCACTTCTACTGGTTATGAGAACAATGATATCTCTCCTGATCTTTTTGAGATAAAACTCAGATCCTCATCAACGCACACCTTGCGGACATTCACTGCACTCTTTGCAGAAATTCTCAGGAAGAGAAACAATTGAAACTCATTCTTCTCCTTTCTTAGACTTCATACACTCAACATGAAATCATACATCTGACACAACATTGAAACAAATGCATAATAGAGAAAATAAAACAGCTGTAAACATACCATTTAACAAATGTAAATAGTAAGCATCATAACACCATGAAAATTGAGTCAAAGCTTTATATATTAACTCAAGTGCTCCTATACATGGGTTCTTCTCTATAGTTCTCTGCTACAGCTCTACAACTTATGAAATTCTGAAAAATGATCATAATGTTTCTGTTACAATGATACAAGGGTGAGGGTGTCTATATCCGTTTTCCCTCCTATGCTTCTAAACTGTCTAATCTATTAAATCAAATATACCTACTTGCATTAAACAGACTTAAATTCCTATTACATTCGACAGATAAGAGAAGTCGCTCAAGATCTATTTACAACATCTATATATAAATGTAAGTACGCTTCCCCTAGATATTACATTAATATCCACTCAATAATTTTTCAAAACATTTCAAAATGTGTGCTGGTGCTTTTCCGACTGTCTTCTGCCTTTATGCTTTCTTGGCTGGCTGCGTACGATGATCCTGCATCATACTCCCTTGCTTGAAAATTTTCATGAACTCCTGTTCATGAGCTCTTGCACGGTCTGTCCATGCCTATGAATTGCTGCTTCATCCTCCCAACTGGCATCTTCAACTGGATGTCCTTTCCACTTGACCAAGTATTCAAAATACTCTTTCCTCCTGGTCTTTTTGCTAATCCTCTTGTCAATTATGCCTTCCATCTATGGCTTTTCATCTACAGGCATTTGTTTTGTCCATTGAGTCTCTTTCTGTTCCTCCTCTGCTCCTACTTCTTCAGCTCTGTAAGGGTACAAATCCATAACATTGAATATCGATGAGATTCTGATCCCATCGGGTAATTCAATCTCATATGCGTTTGCCCCAAATTTCCTTATGACCTTGCACGGTCCAATCTTTTTCATCTTCAGTTTGTTATATGTTCCCCTTGGGAACCTCTCCTTCCTCAGATGCACAAGAATCAGATCACCAACTTCAAACTGAAGTTCTCGCCTGCGTTGATCTGCTCTCCGCTTGTATTCTTGACTTGAACTCTGCAATCACTCCTTAACTCGGCTGTGAAGCTCCTTCATTCCTTCTGCAAAGTCCTATGCACTAGCACTCCTGAATTCATTTTGTTCTGAATCTTTCAATTCAAAAACTCTCCTTGGCTGCATTCCATATACAATTTGGAATGGACTCTGCCCTATGCTTCTATTGAGTGAATCATTGTAAGTGAATTCCACCTGTGGCAGAATGTGATCCCATTGACTGTGGTGTTCAGTCACTAAACTTCTTAACAAATCTCCCAAGCTCCTGTTTATGACCTCTGTCTGTCCATCCATATGAGGATGATACACTGAGCTAAAATACAAACTTGTCCCTAAATTCTTCCATAACGTCCTGTAGAAATTCTCTACAAACTTGGTATCTCGATCATAAACGATACTCTTTGGCAAGCCGTGAAGTCCGACGACTTCCTTGAAAAACAGTTTCTCAATATGAGTTGCGTCACTGGTTTTCTGGCATGGTATGAAATGTGCCATCTTTGAAAATATATCGACTACCACAAATATTGAATCACATCCTCTTTGTGTCCTTGGAAGTCCCAATATGAATTCCATGCTCACTGCGTCCCACAAACTTTCAGGTATGGGTAATGGTTGGTATAACCCTATGTTCTGCCTTTTTCCTTTCGTGTGCTGACAAATTCTGCACCTATCCACAAATTTCTTGACATCTGTCCTCATCCCTGGCCAACAATATGAGCCATTCAATTTTGAGAATGTCTTATCATGACTGAAATGTCCGACGAACCCTCCACTGTGTTTTTCCTTCAGCAAATTCTCCCTCATGGAGAATTTTGGAATACATAGCTAATTTCCCTTGAACAATAATCCATCCTGGATCATGTATTCAGTCCACTGGCTTCTATCCTCGAGAGCTGGATTCTCAGATGCGTCATATTACTCCTTGAAGTCTGGATCATCCCTATACATTTCTTTAAGGTTATCAAAACCCAAAGTCTTGACTTTGAATTCCCGCATAAACAAACATTTCCTTCTCAAAGCATCAACAAATTTGTTAGCAGTTCCAGAAATATGCTTAATCACAAAAGTAAAATTCTGCATGAATTCAACCCATTTAGCATGTTTTTGGTTCAACTTATCCTGTTGAGTCACGAATTGTAAAGCATGATTATCGCTGTACAAAACAAACTCCTTGGGAACCAAATAGTGTCTCCATTTCTTCAGTGCTTGTATGACTGCATAGAATTCTTTGTCATATGTGGAGTACTTGATCTTCGCTTCATTCAATTTTTCACTGAAATATGCGATTGGCATATCATCTTGGCTCAAGACCACTCCAATTGCAAATCCACTCGCGTCACACCTGAACTGGAATGTCTTGCTAAAATCCGACAAAACCAGAATTGGTTCCTTAGTGATCTTCTTCTTCAGCAGGTTGAAGCTCTTCTCTGCTTCTTTTGTCTAGTGAAAAGATTTATGTCTTTTCTTCACCATATCCATCATTGGTGCGATAATTCCGCTAAAGTTTTGGATGAATTTCATGTAGAAGCTAGCCAAACCATGGAAGCTTCAAACTTCAAACACGCTCTTCGACGATGGCCAATTCTTAATCACATTTACCTTTTCTGGATCCATTTTCAATTCATTTGCAGCGATAACAAAACCCAAATAAATGAGTTCTGTCCTCATAAATGACGATTTCTTCATATTAATCAACAATTTCTCCTGTTGTAATATCCTCATTACTACAACTAGATTCTTTAAGTGTTCTGCTTTTGTCTTGCTAAAAATTAATATATCGTCAAGATATACAATGAAGAATTTCCCTATGAAATCCTTCAGGACTTCTTTCATCAACCTCATGAAAGTACTGGGCACATTCGTTAAGCCAAATGGAATGACAAGCCATTCATACAAACCCTCATTCGTCTTGAATGTTGTCTTCCATTCATCACCTTCTCTCATTCGAATTTGATGATATCCACTTTTCAAATCAATATTTGAATTTTTTTTATCTCCACTCAAGAAATCCATCAAGTCGTCCATCCTTGGCAATGGAAATCTATATCTGATGGTAATATTATTGATTTCCCTTGAGTCTATACACATTCTCCAGCCTCCATCTTTTTTGGGGTTGAGCACTGTCGGAACAGCGCATGGACTCAAGCTTTCCCGAATCAACCCTTTGTCCATTAAGTCCTAGACCTGTCTCTTAACTTCTTCATTTTCCTACGACGTCAACCTACATGGATTTTTTCAGCAAACTGGCTCTAGGTATAAGATCGATATGATGGATTATACTTCTGATAGGTGGCAACGAACAAGGTAGTTCGTCCACTACTATATCAACAAACTCTCCCAGCAACTCCTGTATTTCTTCTGGTAAATCATTTATTCTCATACTGGTCAAAAACATTTTGGGCTTCCTGACCACAATAAATTGTGTGTCTTCCTTCTTCTTAACCTCATTAAGAAGTTCCTTCCCACCCATGAGAAGTATAGTGTTTCTCATCTTTGTTTTCTCTTCTTTATCCTTAATCGACAGCAACATGTGAGTCCTACCATTTTTTTCCAGGGTGTACGTGTTCTTTCTCCCATCATGAACTACGTTTTTGTCATATTGCCATGGTCTACCCAGTAATAGATGACAAACATCCATGGGAATGACAACACATAATATTTCATCTTTATATCCTCCTATTTTAATTTCAACTAAACATTGTTTAGTGACATTTACCTGATGTCCTTTTTGTATCCATGAAACTCTTTATGGGTTTGGATGTACAACAGTCTCCAGCTCCATATTTTCTACCATCTTTGTAGATACGAGATTGTCTGTGCTACCGCTGTCCACTATGACCTTGCATACCCTGTCTTTGGTTTTGCAGGCAGTCTAAAAGAGATTGTTTCTTTGGGCTGGGTTCTCTGCATCCTTCTCCGGCTTCAAGAGAAATTTCCTCATCATCAAAGATCTTCCGCCCTCAGCGTCTTCTGCCTCAACATTCCATCCTTGAGATTCAACAATGTGAGTTTCAGCACCATATTTCTTCTTATCTGGACACTCATAGGATTTATGTCTGATTTTTCCATAGACGAAGCATTTCACTTCACTTCTTCTACCTCTTCCTCTTCCTCTATCTCGAGGAAAAGTATTTCTATCAACATACTGCCTTCCTTGTGAGCTTCCTCCTCTCTCAAGTTGAGGTTGAGGTTTCTTCCCCTCTTCTTTAGGTTTATGAGTTTTGTCTTGGGGAATTGTTTTTCCTCTGGCTTGACTTCTACCTCGGCCTCTTTGACCTTACTTCCGGTTCATCTTCTCTTCAGCTTTCAGAGCTATCTGATAAGAATCTTCCACATTTAGAATGGTCATCATGCTCATGTCATATTGAATGTCATATCGTAGACCATTCATATACCTGGAAACTTTTTCATCATCGCTTTCCCGATGACCTGATATGATGTTTATCTTGTAGAATTCTTCAGTGTATTCTTTCACTGACATCAACTTTTGTCTCAAATCCTGCATCCTCCGAAACAGAGTGATTTGATAATCCTTGGGTATAAACTTGGCTTTCATCTTTGCAACCATTCTATCCCAACTTTTGATTCTCTGCTTGACCTTGCAACGTCTGTCAGCCTGCAGTTCATCCCACCACAGTGCCGCATGCCCTTTAAGTCTAGTAAAGACATGTTTGAATTTCTTTTCTTCCTCAACATCCTCATAGTCAAAGTATTTTTCTAGAGCTCTAATCCAGTCTAGAAGTTCTGCAACATCTATGTTTCCCTCATACATGGGAATGCCCATTTTTTCTCTGCCACCTATCCTTGCAACAACCCTGAATAGACGTTCTTCTGCAACATCTTCGACTGCAACTTCTTTGTTTCCGACTTCATTTTCACTTTCAGCCTCGCTGATATCCCCAACGTCGACTGTGCACCTTTATGCTATCTCCATAACATCAAGCCTGGCACGTAACTCACGCATTTCTCTTTCCATTGTTGGATCAAGAATTTGCCTGTCTCTTCTTCTTGGCGACATGGCTATAAATTTTTTCTCTTTTCTCTTTGCTACAGAAAGCAAAGAATTTGTTCTATGCTCTGATGCCACAACTGGCGCAACACCCCCTACCTCAGCAGGTTTTGCGTGACCTCCCGGTCTTAGGATCGTTCTAAACCTTTTCCTGAGTCAGATTGACTCTTCAATTTCCCCATAGGGAATATCTCACACACACAAGGGTGTATCCACATGTCCTTATGAGTTATGCCTGCGTGATCAAACACATGGCACTAACACTACCCACTTGATCAACAAATATGATTGGGACTTTTACCGAAAAAGGAATTTCGGATTTCATGACTTCGCGAATCCTGATGTAAGTTCCTTGACTCTTCAACCTCCAAAACCCGAAATGTCAATGAAGGTTGGCTCCTTCAATGTGTCGAACACATGCCACTTGTTTCCCACTAATTTAGACTTTTCAGGACTTGAGCGAACAACCAACAATTGTTCCTCTTCTCTTACGATTCCCCGAATTCTGAAATTTGTCCTTTGGAGAGATTGATGGCCTTTCAGGATTTTCGCTGAACCTTGACCACTCTTTTGACTTCCACCGCACGTATCCTCTGACTGATACTTGGGACCCACCTTTCAGCGTTTCTCTCTTCGTGATTTTGGGAGTTGTGTTAACCATGCAACTCTACCTCTTGATTCGTAAAACCCCAAAACCCGATTGGGGCTCAACGACTATTGTCTCTTAACCTTTCAGGAATTTTTCCTTTTCTCTTCAGGATTTCACGACTTGCGAAAATCCACAACAGAGAGTTTCCTTACCTTTAGAAACTTTGGTTTCTGAATTCCCAAAGCCTCACCTCCCACGTGATCTACAGCTGAGATCTTCCTCGATCCGACGAATCTGGATCTTTCGGGATTTCGCGAATCGGGAGTTTGAAACTCTCGATTCCAAAATCACAACCTCCTCTACTTCCTGGACCCCGAAATGCCGAAATGCCGAAATTCCACTCCAAGGACACATCGCGCTTCGTGACTTCGGGGTTTTCAATGCAAATTTCCCTGACTCCTTGTCATCGAAATTGCCGAAATGCCGAACCCCGAAATGCCGAAATGCCGAAATTCCAATCCAAAGGGGAATCAACGGCTCCTTTTTTTTCTCATCCAATGGTCGCTACTCCTCCTGAGCTTATAAACACTAAAATACACTCAGCCTTAACCTTCTCACAGATCTGCGAGATCCAACGGTCCACGAGATTTCGCACTTCTTCCACGAAGAAATTTCACCGTTCACTCTTCTTCAAAGATCTTTGGCCAAAATGGCTTGGCGTCCTTCCACCTGAACTTGACTTCTGCGAGATGATTTCAATCTCCGCCTCCCTTTGAAAACTTCAAAGGTGCTATCCCTGCTGAGCTCTCACTTACAAACTCAAGCCTCCAAAAAGAATCATGCTCGCACTCCTTGCTGCAACTTTCAAATAACCTATGGTTATTTGAGTCTTCGACCCTGTGCACTTTTTGCAACAGTAGTCCTTCAACTTCCTCCTGGATTTGTAAAACTCGAGACTTCACTCGGCCTGTGCACACCTTGCATGGCTCTGTGCCTCACCTACACTTCTGCTGGTTATGAGAACAACGATATCTCTCCTGAGCTTTCTTAGATAAAACTCAGATCCTCGTCAACGCACACCTTGCGTACGTTCACTGCACTCTTTGCAGGAATTCTCAGGAAGAGAAACAATTGAAACTCATTCTTCTCCTCTCTCAGATTTCATACACTCAACATGAAATCATACACCTGACACAACATTGAAACACATGCATAACAGATAAAATAAAACAATTGTAAACATACCATTTAACAAATGTAAATAGTAAGCATCATAACACCATGAAAATTGAGTCAGAGATTTATATATTAACTCAAGTGATCCTGTACATGGGTTCTTCTCTACAGTTCTCTACTACATCTCTACAACTTATGAAATTCTTAAAAATGATCATAATGTTCCTGTTACAATGATACAAGGGTGAGGGTGTCTATATCCGTTTTCCCTCCTACACTTATAAACTCTCTAATCTATTAAATCAAATCTACCTACTTGCATTAAACATACTTAAATGCCTATTACATCTGACAGATGAAAGAAATCGCTCAAGATTTGTTTACAACATCTAGATATAAATGTAAGTATGCTTCCCCTAGCTATTACATTAATATCCGCTCATTAATTTTTCAAAACATTTCAAAATGTACGCTGGTGCTTTTCCAACTATTGTCCACCTTTATGCTTGCTTGGCTGGTTGCGTACAATGCTCTTGCATCAAGTTGATGAGGTGATCATGTTGTACATCATTGTTGATCTATATTTGATGCATGATTGGTACTTTTCTAGTACATTGGAAGAGGCACCTACTAGCAGTTTGATTGGCACATGTTTTATGCAGGATTTGGCATACATATATGGGATTCATCATTTTGTGGTATTGGTTCATGGTAATGTACATGTTTGGTACACTCATAGATGGCATATGCTTGATGATACTACACCATTGGTACTACTTGATTAGCACAACAATTGGCATTTGTTTGAGATACTTGATTGTGGCACTTGGTTCATGATGGAGACATATCATGATTGATATGATACATTGTTTGGCATGTCAGTAGATGCACATGGTTGGAATATTTGTAGATGCACATGGTTGGCATATTGGTAGATGCACATGTTGGCATGTTGATAAAGACATATGATTGATACATTCCATGGATGATATCTTTTGGCACATTGCATGATGTTGATGTACATAGGTGTTGTGCATGATGAGCACACATTT
>ML836105.1:3345-14993 GCA_009831015.1 Picea engelmannii
GACTTTCCTTCTGGTCTTGGGAACACATCCCATACATCATTCTTTAGTATAGATTGATATTCTTCAGTCATGGCATCTTGCCAAACTTGCTCACCTGAGGCTTCTCCATGACAAGTTGGTTCTGAATCAATAATGTGAGTCATTGTTGAAAGGTAGCTTGAGAATCTCTTAGGCCTCTTGCTTTCTCTGGTTGCTCCTTGTGGAGCTTTATGCCTTTCTACTTCTTCTGAAGTTTGGCATGCCCAAGCAGGTCTTTTATGTCCAATTCTGGGTACATTACTTGGGGCAACCGAATCTACTGGAGGAACTGGATCAATTGGTGTTGTTGGCTCATCTGGAACAATATTTGTCTCCCTCTGAACAGTTGAATGAGGAGAAAGTATTGTTTCACCATCTATTTCCATCTACGCTTCTCTAGATTTCTGGAAGGCTACTTCTTCTTCAAAAGTAACGTCTCTACTTACTTCAATCTGTCTCTGACCTGGGGTGTAGATTCGATATGCTTTTGAGGATTCACTGTATCCTACAAATGTACCCTTTCTTCCTGAAGGTTCTAGTTTTGATCTCTTTTCTTTGGGTACATGAAGGTATACTGGACATCCAAATATTCTGAAGTGTCCTATCTTAGGCTTCACCTTGGTGAATGCTTCTTCTCGAGTAATGTTCTTCAAGATCTGATGAGGACTTCGGTTTTGAACATATACTGTCGTCATGCATGCTTCTACCCATAGAGTCATGGGTAGACTTTGATCATGTATCATTGCTTTAGTTGCCTCAATGATAATTCTGTTCTTCCTTTTAGCAACCCCATTTTGTTGAGGATTGTATGGAACTGTGAGCTCCCTCTTGATACCTGCTTCAATACAAAAACTGATAAATTCTTTTGAGGTGTATTCTCCTCCATTGTCTAATCTCAATACTTTGATTTTTCTTTCGTTCAGATTTTCAACCTGAGCTTTCAATTCTTGAAACTTGGAAAGGACTCCATCCTTGTTCTTCAGAAAGTAAATCCAAGTTTTCCTGGAGTGATCATCTATGAAGAGTACATAGTACAAGTACCCATTTAAGGATGCAACAGTCATTGGCCCACATACATCTAAATGTATCAAGTCCAAGGTTTCCATGGATCGATTATCACTGCTAGGAAAGGATCCTTTAACATTTTTACCAAGGGCACAAACTTTACAAACACCTTCGATGTGGATCTCTGGTAGACCTGTTACCATTTTCCTTAGAGCTGGAAGAGCTCTATAATGAATGTGAGCAAGTCTTCTATGCCATAACTCACTTAAGCTGATAGTGTCATGTAGTAAGGCTTGAACTGGTTTGATGGTCAACTTGTATAAGCTGTTTTCTCTGACACCAATTACTTTGGAAGAGTTGATATGAGTGTCTTTGTGCCATGCAAGGACTCTTCCTTCTGAGAAAGTAATTTTGTAACCTTTGTCTTCAAGGGCCGAGATAGAGACAAGGTTTCTCTTCATTCCTGAGAGTGTTGAGATGTTGATGTCTTCATTGCTTTGGAGTTTTGTACTGAACTTGCTTCCCATCATGAATTTGCCCATCTTCACAAACCCTTGTCAACTAGGCTAGAAAACCTAACGGCTAGGCTAGGCTAGCACTTTTCGGTTTTGTTGGGATTATGACTGCCAACAATAAGCCTTTAAATATGATAACTTCTTCAATAAATTCTCAGAAATATAATTCAGAATTTTCTGCAGAATTTCGACAAAACCCTAGAAACCCTTAGGGTCAAAATTTTGAAAATACCTGAAATTTAGATCTGAGACTTGTTGGGGGTACGCTGAAGGAGGTCGTACCCTTCTATATCTTTTTCAGCCCAAGCGTCCAAGTTTTGAGTGGTGAAACTTCTCTGAAAAGGAGGTTGTACGGATTTTCTGGAAACCCTAGGAGGGTCGTACGGTTTCTGCAAATGAGAGAGTGAAGAAGCTGAGAATGCTTGTGCAATGGGATCTTCAAGACCTATGCTCTGATACCATGTTGATTTTTCATAAGCATTAGGTTAAGCATGTTGTTCATTTCAATTTCATCATGTCTTAACCATAAACAAGAATGTTGCAACAACCAAGATCACAAGAAGAAACACCATGCACAAAAACACAAGAAGTATCCTGAGAAACCCTTCTCAACAAGGGAAGAAAACCCAGCCAAATCCTTTGCTATATTCTTCAAGAGAAAGACCTTTCACCACCAAGAATGACTTAGCACACAAGAGGGTGCTTAAGCCCTAGAAACCCTAGCGCCCAAGAGAGGTGTGCACCTTTTGCCAAGTAGAAGTGTTTGCTGAAATTTACAAACTCATGAGAAAGATATGATTCTACAAGGGAGAATCATCTCTTACTTATATTAGACTTTGACCAATCAACAAAGGCGTCTATTGGCTCAACAGGGTCGATCTCTCTAAGTCAACTATATTATTATTATTATTATTATTATTAATTATCTTTTACATTTATTATTAACCATATTAAGGTGGGGCCGACCTGTACCCTTTACATAACAATTAGGGTTACAGGTAGGTCTGACTCTTGAACAGTATATAGCAAAGGATCTGATACACCCACTAGTGCTCATCCACTAGGGGCACATCCATAGGGATGTCATAGCTCTGATTCACTGCATTACACAGAAGAACCAGGTCTTCACACGTTCACATGTGCTCGTCCACAAGCACGTCCACTCTACAGATCTGCTTTCCCACTGCCACTGAAAGGAGAATCATCTGGAGTCTTCTCGTCAACTTTGTTGCTCAGAGGAGGCTATCACATCATCTTCATTTCTGTTCACATGACGATGTGCCCAACACTTTTGGGATTTCACACATTCACCTTGTGCTCAGCCACTGGCACGTCCTAACTCAACAGATCGCTTTTCCACCAGATAATCATCTGGAGTTCTTCTCACTCACGTCATGGACGAGGTCATCTCTATGTTCCTAGCTCTAGCTCAGGCAAGAACCACGTACCCTTATTAGGGGCTTTCACTCAGGTTTGTGAGTTGAGAGAAAGACTCACATAGCTGTTATGTTCCACATCTCATAGGTTTGTAAGCTGGAGAATGTCTCCCATAGCTGCAATCATCAACAAATTCTAGCATGGCCCTACATCTTGCAATATTCCTGATACAATATATTATGAAGAATAGAAAATATCTAGCAATCAATGACAGAATAATAATGATATATCCAGAAAAATATCAGAAGAACACCAGAATAGCACTAGAATAATCACCAAGATGAGCAAATTTATTATGATAGCAATGTTCACTTGCCTCTTCGAGGGGGCAACCTCCAACAGAGCAGAGCTCTATTACAATAAGCTCCAAGACAAAATATACAATACCTCCTCTTATTTATACGAGTTCTACCTTCTAAAGAAACTTCTAGAGGAAGATCTTTCTAGAAGCAAAAGCTTCTATTAGGTCTTCTTACATTGACTTATTCTTCTGTATTTATTAGGCCTTATTAATTAATGTTGGCCTTTATTAAATAGAAAACATATCTTATTAACTAATGACCCATGGAAAGGGGTTAGGATCGGATCCTAACATGCCCTCCCCCTTCAAAGGCAACCTTGTCCTCAAGGTTGCAGGTGTGGAAACTGTTGAAGTATGGTCGTGGGTTCCCAGATTGCCTCCTATGGTGTTGTGTCCTTCCACTTGATCAACACCTCCTTGATAGTGCGGCCACGCAGCTGACATTCACGGTTATTGAGGAATGCTTCTGGTTGGAGCCACAAGGAACCTTCTTCATCTAATTCCGACAGTATGGTTTGGATTCTGCAATTCTAGCCCACAACTTTCTTCAGACAAGAAACATGGAATACCTGATGGATTTTAGAAGTAGCAGGAAGGGCCAATTTGTAAGCCACAAAACCAATACGCTTGATGATCTGGTAGGGTCCATAAAACTTAGGTGCCAATTTGTGATGTCCCTGAGCTTTGAGAGATGTTTGCATGTAAGATTGGAGCCTGAGAAACACCTGATCACCTTCCTGAAAAGCCCTTTCGAAACGATGTTGACCATCCTGTTGCTTCATACGATTTTGGGCCATGTGGAGGTTATCCTTCGGAGCCACTAGAGTGGTTGTACGTCCTTGCAACATTGCATCAATAGATTGGATCTTGGATGTGACAGGAAGATAGGTACTGATTGTCGGTGGTCTTTGGCTATACACCGCTTCATATGGGGTCATTTTAGTGGACGTATGATAGGAAGTATTGTACCACCATTCTGCCAAGGGAAACCATTGAACCCACTGGTGTTGCTTGTCTGAAGCAAAACAATGTAAGTAGGTTTCCAAACATTTGTTGACTACTTTCGTTTGGTCATCAGGCTGGGGGTGATAAGTTGTGCTCATGTTCAGTTGGGTGCCCTGCAATTTAAATAGCTCTTGCAAAATGTGTTGGTGAAAGTTGGGTCACGATCAGAGACAATAGAGGTTGGCATACCATGTTGCTTGAAAATATGATCAAGGAAGACTTGTGCTACGAGTGTCGGTGTGAAAGGGTGAGGTAAGGGACAAAAATGAGCATACTTGGAGAGGCGATCAACCACCACCATGATGAAAGACTTGTTCCCGACTTTAGGAAGGCCCACTATAAAATCCATGGAGATTTCGGTCCACAAAGAAGCTAGAATGGGTAATGGATGTAGGACGCCTGGAGACATTACCATTTCACCTTTATTACGTTGGGACACCTCACATTATGTGACAAATTGAAGTATATCCTTTTGCATGCCTGCCCAAAAAAAGAACGATGAGCACGAGCATATGTCTTTTGGAAGCCCGAATGACCCGTTGTAGCTGAGGAGTGCAACTCATTTAAGAGTCAAGGTTTGAGTGTTGAGGAGGGTAAGAAAACAAGGTGATCCTTATATCAGAGAATAGTAGCTGAGGAGTGCAACTCATTTAAGAGTCAAGGTTTGAGTGTTGAGGAGGGTAAGAAAACAAGGTGATCCTTATATCAGAGAATATTATCCTGCCAAGCGTAGCCAGTGGGAGGATTAGGGTCCTCCTGAAGACGTTGAATTAATTTGGAGGTAGCCTGGTGTGTTAGCCACTCTTGGCGCACTTTTTAAATCCAATCAGGGACTGGTAAAGATAACACAAAGAGGGAGTCGTCCTCCTCATGTCATCTTGATAATGCATCTGCTACTATGTTATCTTTGCCCTTTTTGTAAATGATTTAATAATCATAACCCAACATTTTTGTCAACCAATTATTTTGTTCTAGGGAGGATAGTTGTTGCTCCAAAAAATATTTCAGGCTATGGTGATTTGTTTTAATCTGAAAATGACATCCCAAGAGATAAGGTCGCCAGGTGTGCATTGCATGGAGAATGGCCATCATTTCTTTTTCATACGTAGATCATCCCAGGTTGCGACCACTCAGCGCTTGGCTAGTAAATGCCAAGGGTCGACCATCTTGGGTGAGCACTGCACCTATACTAGTGCCTGAAGCATCTAATTCCAGCACAAAGGTTTTGTTGAAGTCAGGAGCTGCTAGGATAGGAGTCATGCACATGGCCCTCTTTAAGTCTGTGAATGCTTGCTCAGCAGCAGGTGTCCAATGAAATGTATTCTTCTTAAGGAGGGCAGTCAAGGGCTTAGCAATTTTTCCATAATGGTTGACAAATTTCATGTAATAGCCTATGAGACCCAGAAAACCCCTTAGGCGCTTTAACGTTGTTGGTCGCGGCCATTCTTGCATAGCTTGTATCTTTTTGGGGTCCACTTTTACCCCATCTCTGCTGACAATGTGCCCCGAGTATTCCACTTTGTTGACGCCAAATGAACATTTGGTCTTTTTGACAAACAATTGGTTTTCCTGCAGCAAGTGAAGGACTTTGTCCACATGAAGAAGATGGTTATCCCAGGTGCAGCTATAAATGAGGATGTCATCAAAGAAAACCAAGACAAACTTCTGAAGGTAAGGTTTCAATAGTTTATTCATGAGACTTTGGAAAGTGGATGGAGCATTGCAATGGCCAAAAGGCATAACCAAGAATTCATAATGTCCCTCATGAGTTCGGAAAGCAGTATTCAGAATATCAGCCTCCGTCATCGGAATTTGATGATAACGGGATCGAAGGTCTAATATAGTGAATACACAGGCACCTTGTAGTTCATCCAGCAAATCATCAATGACAGGAATGGGAAATTTATCTTTGATGGTTAGTTTATTCAAGGCACGAAAATCAGGGCACATGCGCCAAGTACCTTCTTTCTTTAAAATTAAAACCATCACCACTAGTGAAGAATATGGGCTAGTACTAGGGCGAATTACCCCCGCCTCTAGTAACTCTTGTACCATCTTTTCTATTTCATTTTTCTGAGCAAAGGGGTATCGATAGGGACGTACATTAAGGGGTTGACTGCCCGACAAGAGAGGGATGCTATGATCATGCTCACCCCTGAAGGGAGGTAAGGTTGTAGGAAGCTCAAAGATATTAGGGTATTTGTCTAAGATGAGTTGCAGGCTAGGAGGAACTACCTAAGAGACATATTCAGTGACCTGGATGGCATTAAATTGAGAAATCACACCATGGTGGCCTTTCTTCAAGAGTTTTCCCATCCTGTGAGAGCTGATGATTTCAGGAGAGCCCACTTGGAGACCCCGGAGAGTATAAGGATGAGCGTCTTGGGTGAAGCTCATATATAATTCTTGATAATCCATTGTGATCGACCCCAGAGTGCAAAGCCATTCCACGCCTAATAAAATATCACAACCACCCATGGCAATAGAGAACATGTGGGTTTTCAGATGGTAATCGCCCATTTGGAATTTGACATTTTCACAACGGCGCCTACACTTTATAGTACCACACCATTAGCAATGAGGATTTAAAAATTAGAAACAGAGTAGACAAAGCAATGGAGCTCATCAGCTAGCCTGCGATGAATAAAATTATGGGTGCTATCACTATCAATCAACACCACAACGGACCTATGTTTAATGTATCCTTTGATCTTCAATGTCTGTGGGGCCAAAATACCTGAGAGTGCATGAAGCGAGATGGCCGGTTCCACGGATTCCATCGGAGTGACAATTGGATCGTCAATAGGATCACTTGGCGAAGCCGCCTCTTGGTTTGAAACCGCATCTAATGGGCTGTCGTCATAGGAAGAGGAAGTTGAGGCATCAATCTGGAAGAACTTTTGTTCTTGGCATTTATGCCCTAGTGCATACTTTTCATCACAATAGTAGCAAAGGCCTTGCTTACAACATTCTGTCATTTCGACGGGAGAGACCTTTTGGACCTTCAAAGTTTGGGTCAAAGCAGGGGTAGCCCCTAGGCGAGGACGATTGGTAAATGGAGCCTTCAGGGATGGCGCCTGGAGGATGGTCTTTGCTTCCCTGGCTAATTGACATGTCTGCAACAAGGTAGTAGGATGATGCATGTTCACATGAGCCTTGATAGCTTCTTCTAAACCACTGATAAAACATTCTAGGTAGAATTCATCCGATAAACCCTCGGTACAAATAGCCAACTGTTCAAAGGTCGTGATGAAGTCTGTGACAGAGCCAGCTTGGCACGGCTTAGTGAGTCGACCCAAAAATTGTGATTCCCTATCAAAACGGGCACAAACAGCTTTGGAAAACATGTTCCAATTAGTTAGTCCTGGATAACATTTCATATGCCATTGCCACCATTGCCAGCATTCTTGATCCAAGTACAAAACCCCTACATGGAGTTTGGTCTCATCATCTCGAATATCATTAAGGGAGAAGTATTGCTCCATTTGAGAAACCCACCTAGTTGGGTTGGAACCATCAAATTTATGCAGGTCAACTTTGGGAACCTTAGTCCAAGAAGGTGGAGAACCCCAAGGGGAGCGGGAGGACTTAGTATGTTCATAATGAGAAGAGTGAAGTTCTTCTAGGTTTGGCTCAACATTCTTACCCCTGAAGAGTTGCACCAATCTATTGACTTGCTCTTCCAGGGTTGTGTTAAATTCATTGAGGGAAGTCATGTTGTTTGCAATTTGTTGTTCTAGGTGTGACATTCTATCCTCCAAGGTGTGATGGAACTAAGAGCGAGTGGTAGGCATGGTGAAGGCTTAGGTAGCAATGAGGGTGTTGGGAGAATGGGCCTAAAAATGATAGGTACCCTATTGATCAGGAAAAAGAGGAGAATCGAATGGGATGGGTCTCAAGAAAGGCGTCCCAGAGGGGGTTGGGTCTACAAGAAAAAAAGGCTTAAAATTGAAGGGTACCACTGCGATCAGAATGAAGAGAGGAATGTAATGGGCTAGGTCACAAATAAGGGTGTTGACAGGCAAGGTTGCACTGCAATAGATCTTATCTTTTCTTTCTCTGGTCTGTTCCCAAGGGTTAGGGTTTGCAGGGAATCTACAGTCAAGGATTTGCCCTGTGCTATAGCTCTCTTATATATGTGTGGGGTCCAACAGTAGTACTCGGCCCAATATCTCAGGGTACCAACTAAGGAAGCTAGACCATACCCTTAGTCATACTACCCGACTACCCAGGTACTAGAGAGTCACTTCCCGAGTGTTGTTCTCGGTGACACTATAGCAGTCAAGCAGTCGATCAGTTATCTACGAAGGGCTTCAAGATGCCTAAGTCGATCCGTATACGGGTGTTGTCTGATGCGCTACCACTGGAAGGGGTACCAACAAGGGTTACAAGGGTGGCCAACAGATGTGCGCTTAAAAACCACTTGTATTTCCTGCGTGTATGACTCCCCGACTGCAGGTTTATGCGCGTAACGACAAATCTTTGCAGCTTATAGACGTCAGAATATGTCTCTACCCTGAAAAAAATTTAGCCCACAAGCCTTGCCCTAGAAAGCGCTCTGATAACACTTACAATATTCCTGATAGAATATATTATGTAGAACAGAAAATATCTAGCAAGCAATGACAGAATAATAATGATAAATCCAGAAAAATATCAGAAGAACACCAGAATAATCACCAGGATGAGCAACTTTACTATGATAGCAATGTTCACTTGCCTCTTCGAGGGAGCAACCTCTAGCAGAGAAGATTTCTATTACAATAATCTCCAAGACAAAATATCCAATACCTTTTGTTATCCTCATTTTGTGGATAACTAAGGAGATCATGTCTCGAGGCCCTCAGGTTGCAGATATGAAGTGTCGAGAGACTACATGACCAACAATACAATTTGCACAGATGGAAAACCCACTCACCACCACAGATGGTCACAGGTTTGCAGATGGCATCCACCACACTAGCTGGCTTCCGAAAGGCAGTGGGCCTTGCTCCATGAGGTACAAGTCAGTATTATGGTGAGCATCATTTCAATATTTAAGCCAATTGATTATGTTGTGTCTTAGATTGCTCTAGATTTCATGATATGTGCTTGGACATTATGCCTTTTGCCCTGCTTCACCTTGGTGGTTGACATTGTGCCCTAGTAAGTGGTTTTCCTTGGGGATGGGTTTGCTACCTGGAACTCCCTTAATGAGCCATCGTACCATTCCCGGCCATACTTACAACTTTCAATAATTATCCCCCTCCATTTCCTTATCTCTTGGGATTTTAGGGTATATTGACCCAAAAAGGGGTTGTCCCTCATTCTATGGGAAGAAGGGGCTAAAAGCCCAGAGGGGTTGGTGTTGGGTAAAAGATAAAAGCCTCATATAAACCTTCCATATGCTTCGCCCAGGGATCACCCAAGAAAGCAATGAAACGCTTATCTTTGAATAAAGAGGACCCACAATATAATAAAGAATGCTTAAAAGGTTAAGTTGAAGGATAGGTCTCATCACGAGCCGAACTATCATGTCCATGGATATCTAGTGGTATGACATTGTCATCATCTGATCATCAAACTAGGGCAATGGCTCTCAGTTGCATGGCTGAGAGAAATGGGGTCTCATCACGAGCCAGCCTTCTCATTTCCACTAGGTGTTTGTGGGTGACATTGCCATCATCTGGTCACCACACCAGGGAACTGACCTTCAATCTCTCCTTATGCTATTATGAAAGAAAATACAAAGAAAGAATGATAAAAGGCAATTGATGGGCTTGGAAAAAGTGCATTGTGGACGAAGGTACCACACACCCTCTACAAATGCACCCATGAATGAGACACTACAACCCCTTGTATGTCATGAGTCGTATGCCCATTGAGTCTTGACCCCTACTATTTCATCCATTTTACATGGCTTAGAGAGGGATATCTTGGAAGCTCTCCTTGACCTAGGGCAAGACCTACCCAATAGGACACCTCATCAACCCTCCCATATTTAAGCTTGACAAGTCGCATAGTGTCTTTGAGCTATTAATTGTTTGATATAGTGAACTTTGATGCACATGCTTGGATGGATTATTTATTGATTGGATTCACTTATCATGATGTTATGACTTGAGATCCTTGGAGGGTGTGTTCATTCGTCTTTGCAGGACCTAGTTGGTGGACAGTTTTGGGAGAACAAGCCTAGCTTGGGATTCCATGGGGCTACAATCCCACAAGTTGGATACTAGGGGCCCGCATGCTAGATGAGAGAGATCACACTTGGACAGCCTTGATGATGACTTGGACAACGTAGCCCACCCCTTTCTTGCCAAACGATTTGCCCAGGAGGTGCAAAACGTTCCACTTTTGAGCTTGACGTCATGATCTTGGGGGCTAGGTCATGGTGGTGAGGTGCCACTCTTTGACACATGGACGTTTGAGGAGGAGAAGAGTCTTCACCATGATGAGAGCGCTTAGATGCTTGACATGTGGCCTTTGTAGGCCTATACATGCTTTTCCAACACCAACGACTTCCTCAAGGTGGAAAAACGTCCCCTAAAGGGGTGACATCCTCCTAAATTAAGGTTTTATTTCTGCAAAAAGTGAAATTTTAAGTATATTGTTTAATATTACTTTGTAAAGGCGGCAAGATTAGGGTTGTTGACCCCTAATCTTGTGTTTTACTGTTTTACTCCTTAATTTGTGGACAAACTATGTTAGCTACATTTTGTATAAATAGAGATCATAAGATCTCATTTTGAAACATAACTCTCCCTCTTGTGAGAGACTTGATCTGAAATTTTCAGCCCTCTTGGCTCTTTCTATCTCTTGTGCACTTGTGTATGGCTATACTTATGAATGGTTGATGGAAGAACTGATGTGCTAGCCTTGGAAGGTTATTCTATTGCTATTGTGCTGGATTATCTTGGCATTTTTCCTTGAATTGGTATGGGTTTTACTTTCTTGCTATCATTTGTTTCAAGTCAAGGTCATTGTGCTAGGAACTAGGTGGGAAGTATAAGGGCATACACCCCCACCTTAGTCTTCATCACTTTATCTGTAGTAAAAATCGTGAAAAAATCGTCGAAATCGCGAGAAATCGCGAGTTTTTCTGTAAGCCGGTTTTTAAGGAAAAAATCGACCGATTTTTTCGCGAGTTTTTGGCGATTTTTAGGGAAAAACTCGCGAATTTTTGCAAAAAATTGGGTAAAACTCGCGGGTCGATGGGAAAAAATAGCCCGTCTTAAATTTTTGAACAGTCTGCGGGTTTAAGGGGTCCGTGAGGGGTTTTAAGTGTTCTATTTGTGCATTTAGCCAAGGAGGAGAGCCAAGCCATTCAACCAGCCAAGGAGGAGTTTGCCATTGGGATTTTGTGGATTCAAGGGTCAAATTTGTGG
>ML836105.1:47508-83145 GCA_009831015.1 Picea engelmannii
ATGTTGATGTGTCATATTCACACATGCATTCCATCCCGGAATATGCATATGATAGCATCTCAAGTCCATCCACTCCTTGACAGGAGAAGGACTACACCTAGGCCATTCACCACTAGAAGAGCCCCGTGAGTGAATGAATCATTACCCTTGGTCATATCTACACTAGCATAGACCCGTGCAAGACGAATCTGGGATAATGTATGCATGATGCTTATCTGGGCCACTCACCACTAGCAAAGTCTCGTGGATGAGTGAGTCATTCTCCTTTTCCCATATTAGCACTGGCATAGCCCCATGCATGATCAATCTAGGAAGAATGTATGCTCGAACTCAGAGAACATCGACATACCCGGGCCATTCACCACTAGCAGAGCCCCGTGAGTGAATGAGTCATTCTCCCTTGGTCATATCAGCACTCGCATAGCCCCGTGCATGACCAATCTGGGAGAACATTTTCCCGACGCCATCAACATACCTGGGCCATTCACCACTAGCAGAGCCCCGTGAGTGAATGAGTCATTCTCCCTTTGTCATATCAGCACTAGCATAGCTTCGTGCATGACCAATCTAGGACAACGTCTTCCCGATGTTGAAACATCAACGCTCATCATTAGCCAAATCAGCATGGCTAATCCTATGTATCATCCTCCTCAGCCAAATCAGCATGGCTAATCCTGTGTATCATCCTCCTCAGCCAAATCAGCATGGCTAATCCTGTGTATCATCCTCCTCAACCAAATCAGCATGGCCACTCTGGGAGGATATCTACAATCTGCTCATTTGTGGATAGGTATTGGAGCTTCACTGCTCCCTTCTGTACCATGTCTCGGATGAAGTCCTGCAAGAAGCTTCTGAAGTTGCACCACTTCACGACTTGCGACACTGGTTGTGACATACTTTGTCTCCGTTGTATCGAGTGCTACAGAATCCTGCTTCCATCTTATCCCAGAAATCGTAACTGATTCCAAGTTGAAGCAACACCCTCAGGTGCTCAATCTGTCTACTGCACTCCTGCTCAATTGGAATCTGTATATCTCTGCGGCCTCACTTCATCACTTGAGACAAACCATATCCAATTGTACCATGCTTCGTTGCCACCCGCTAGAACTTCCTTGGCTTCAACCAAATACTGGTTCAGGGTGCTCACTGCAAAGCAAATATCTAGCCCGACATTAATCAGGTACATCAAGGATCCAATCTACTGCCTGTACATCACGGGATCCACCAAATCTGAATCTAAAGCAGAATCACTCAACTTCTTTAGATTTGTCATCATAGGTGTAGTCATGGACTTGCAGTCCATTATATCAAATCTCATCAGTATCCCCTGAATGAGGAAGGTCTCATCTGATCTCATCACACCTCTAATCCCAAGAGTACATGCAGTGAGGATCCTTCATCTCGAACTCTGAGACCAACTCCCTTTGTCACTGGAGTAAGTCATCTTGTCTAGTCTGCCTCACCGGTTGCTCCCTCTCTGACTGAGACAAAATCCATACCCAGTCCTCCAGACTAGTGTCTCCTCTGTCACTGTAGCAAGATCACATCTCCTAGAAGCCTCTTGCCTCTGAAGCTTCTGTCTAGCCTCCTCAACTCATGACACCTGTATGTCAGTCCTGGGAGATGTCTCTCTCCCACCTGGATCAAGGGGGAAAATCCCTCTGAATAATCAGCTCTCTCTGAAACCAGGCTCACTCTGTGCATTCTTGGTTAAAACCAAGCTCATCAAGTATCCATCGATCCTGGAGTACCATGCTCCCTTAGAAACATGAGTCCCTCTGAGTCTGTAAAATCTTTGGAGCCATCTGCTCCCTCTGCATCTTCTGAAGTCTGATCTCCAATGAACTATCCTGGGAGGTTGCTCCTCCCTATTGGATCCTAAGGCCTAACTCCCTCTGAACCGGTACTAGGTGGGGTTGTTTGTCTCACCACTAGTGGAGTCACCTGCTCCTCCTCATCAATCTCCATGTGGAACACTCTGTATCCCACAAAGGTATCCTTCTTTTCGGAAGATTCTAACTTTTTCTTCGCCTTTGGTATATCGATGTATATTGTGATGAATACAACTCCATGTCCGGATAGCCTACTCCATGTCTCAAACTAGAGACCATCTAATATGTTGCCTCCTGCAACCATCACTATAGCTCCCTCTCAGAGCTATCACCTGTGACCTGCTTGGAACAAGCGCAATAACAAAAATGGCAGACAAGAACAATATTCTTATGATAAGGAAATAGAAACAAGAATTAAAAAAAATGGGAAACAGGAACAACACTTTTCCAGTGTTGTTACTAATCATTCCTGAGTGGTAATCTTCCCAGAACAAAATAAGAACAAAAGACAAGAGCAACACTTTTCTAGTGTTGTGACCTCCATAGTAACCTACCCGGGACAAACACAATAACCTAGCACATCTCCTAGAAGAGATCAATTTCTATCTTGCAAACAAGTGCGCATTTACATAATGATTATTGTACTAACAATGTTCAAAACATTTGATAACAAAAGTACTTAGCAGTAATAGATCTCTAAAGAATGTTGTCCCAGTTTACAACATTTACTTAAGATGCAGCAATATAATATCAAACCTGATAATGCAAACCTGGAGTCTTAATTGCTACTGAGGGTGTGTTATTCATCTCAATGCACAAGATCCAATGATCCCTTTGGGTCATTACTTGGACAAGGTCCCTTGTACATCCCCTGCAAACACCCTCATACTCTGTTAAATGATATAACTTGTACAACCATATGTAAGTGCATACCTCTGAAATTTGTACAACCATCCAGTTTGTCTTCTAATCTCAAGGTTTGCGCAATTGGCAACTACAACTGTAACTGGCAACTGCAAGTAGCAACTGCAACTGCAACTGTAACTGGCAACTGCAAGTAGCAACTGCAACTGCAACTGTAACTGGCAACTCCGACTACAACTGTAACTATAACTGTGCAGTGGAAATATTTCAACTAGCTATGACATCATGTTGAAGTTAATATGATTCTAAGATCCGATAGTTATTCCCTTATGATTAATAACAAGATTCACTTTCATACATCAGTTATCATAGAATAACTACACACTGAAAAACCTCACCTATAACAATGCAGCGAAAATAACAAGATCTAGAAATGTTAACCATGCACAATAGACACAAGGACACAAGAGTTTATCCTGGGAAACCCAACCTTGGGAGAAAACCCAGCAACCTTTCTCTAGAAGAATTCAGTCCAAGATATTACCAGTACATCACCATCAATAGCCAAAATACCATACAAAAAAGATCCTCCCAAGGCTAGCATCACCAAGACCTAGCTCCTCAATAATATGACCAAGAATAACCAAGCAAGAGCTTCTCCAAGTGTGGCGCACTCTCCAAGATAACCAGTACCCCAAAAATAGTGAAACTGCCAAAACTGCAGCTGCAACTGCCTTGTGCACACTACAGAAGCAGTTGTCGGATTGTCCAAATGAAATGAAATAGGCCTGCATTTATACTAATCTGGGCGTCAGTCTGGGGTCAACTTCTTATTTCTGGGTCTTCCATTTCATTATTACTTTTCCTGTGGGCCCGACTTCTCTTCCTGGGTCTTCAACTTCTTCCTGGGGCTTCTTCAACTTCTTCTTGTACTTTCTTATGGAGAATGATTGCCCGAAGTTGCAAATCTCCAACAAGGAGCACCATGAGTCCAGTTAGATGGTGGATTTGTAATGGAGCAAATGGTGTACAACTGCAAAGCATTGCCATTCGTATTCTTTCACAAGTGGTAAGATCTTCATCAAAGAAAAAAATTGGCGAAACTATGGTTTTATTCATTCAATGAAGCGCAACAAGTTGGGTTCACAGAAGGTTGAGGATCTTGTTTATGTATATTCCTGTTAGAATATAATGGATGTGCTCATTTAATCATAGACAATATAGCAATATTGTCACCCAACCATAGGCTGAAGCCACCCCCGAGCACCTTCACCTTGACAGAGAAAGATTCTGGAAGCAAACCCTAGGCTTAATAGCCAAACAAAGGTGGCGCACCTCTCTCCACGGATAGCGCACCAAGCAAGAATAACAAAAGCTGATCAAAGAGTCCAACCCAGAAAACCGAAAATGCAGATTCCAGAACTGCTCGCAGCAATTGCTCCCAGGACTTGCGCACAAACTGGCCAACTGCAGTGTGCACAAGTGTACTTCTGCAGTTCTAAGAATACTGGCCTCCTATATTTATACTATATCTACCAGACTGCCTGGGTCGACTTCTCATTCTAGGTGCTAATTACTTAGTATATAATATTTCCTTTAGCCGACTTCTTCTCTTCGAGGCTAATAACCTAATACAAATCGTTCTCTTGAGCCGACTTGTCTTCTAGGGTTCTTCATCAATTATTTAGGGCTTCTTCCTGCTTCCTGGAATATTCTATTCTCGTCAGGTTTACACGTGGAGATAAATACCTCCCGCAGCTACCATAATATAAACACTCCCTCCTAGTTAGGAAGGAATTGAAGGCAATGGTCTTGAGCACAAACATACCATTGAATTGGTAGAATCATCATAGTCATACAGACTATCTCATGATTAGATCACGAGCACCATCATCACTATCAGTGTCATCTGACAACATCAACTGGATCATCTCTCGAAACCATACTCCACCTGAGTAATCAAACATGATGTTGAATAAGTCACTCACTCCAAGGAGTGATGCAAAAACCATTCTTTTAATCTGGGCATATGTCCTAGAAGAAGTGCAACTTTAGGGACTAACAGTAGTCATGGAATAAATGTCCTGGACCATTTTCCATCTGGAGAATCTATGTCCATCAGTACACTGATCATCCATCTGGCTGATAATCATTTTCAATACTTTTGATAGTTTACAAGGTAATCAGAGCAATGTCATTCAATAGAACACAACTGTGTCAATCCATAGTAGTACACAACTACAATCCAGTGGTACACTATCACATCAAGTAGCACACAGCTACTTGATCAGTGACATATAGTCACAATCAATGGAACACATCCACCACAGTAGCATACATCTACTCTCGATGGCAATCATATCATCTGATATCAACCTGCACAGAAAAACAATGTTATGATATAAACTGAATCATCTGGGCCATTCTTCCATTCACATTTGTGACATCTGGAAGAGCATCTGCCCTCAGAAGGTAAAACATCAGTCATGAGCTACTGGACTATTCTTCTCAAGCATAGAAGAATAATTGTCCTGATTTCTGAGCCTGGACCATTCACCTATCTGGGCCATTCCTCCGGCACTAAACAAAGTGCAACCTGGAGAGAATGAGTCTGCCCTAGGGAATGCCTGTCCTTGATTGTTGAACCTGGACCATTCACCTATTTGGGCTATTCCTCCAGCACTAAACAAAGTGCAGCCTGGAGAGAATGAATTTGCCCTAGAGAATGATTGTCCTGCACCAACCTCCAAAACGGACCATTCTTCGAAACTGCTCACAACCATGAGCTTCGAAAGAATGACAGTCTGGCGAGGCGGACCAGTCTTCTTGACCACTACTGAGAGTGACTGTCAAGAAGAGAGACTGTCCTAGACCATTCCATTCTTTGTAGCCTCTTCATAACTGGTAGGCTCAGCATCAATAATGTCACTCAATAATGCCACGTAACTAGAGTATGTTCATGATCTCTTGCTTTCTCTAAGGGATCCATCTGGAACACCATAATTCTTTGCATCCTGAATAATTTCTTGAGCCCAAGCTAGTCTTTTCTTCTTGGCATTCATCTCTTGGGATGAATCTACATGCCTCTGTGGTTCTTACATATCATGATCTTCTAGTACCACATCATCACCTGCATTTGTATCTGAAACTCTAGGAGCTTCAGGTTCCTCATCATGAACTTCATCTGAATGATTCTTTCTCGATCTACTGAAAGTTGTATCCTCATCGAAGGTGACCTATCTGCTAGTCTCAATCTGACGGTGACCAGGGATGTAAACTTTGTATTCCTTCGATGTCTCACTGTATCCAACAAATATACCCTTCTTGCATGAACAGTCCAACTTCGATCTCTTGTCCTTGGGGACATGCACATATACCGGATTGCCAAATATTCTCAAGTGGCTAACCTCTGGCTTTTCACCTGTAAACAGTTCTTCTGGTGTTTTGTTCCCAAGTACAGGATGGGGACTTCTTTTCTACACATATACAGTTGTCCTGGCAGCTTCTTCCCACAGATGCATCGATAAGTCTTGATCATGAATCATGGCCTTCACTGCTTCCATGATTGTTCGGTTCTTTCTTTCTGCCACACCATTCTGATGAGGATTGTAGGGAGTAGAGAGCTCCCTCTCAATCCCAACCTCCATTCATAATGCCTAGAATTCATCTTATGTGAATTCTCCTCCATTATATGACCTTAACATTTTTATTATATGACCTTAACATTTTTATCTTCTTTTCAGAAAGGTTCTCAAAAAGTGCTTTGAATTCTTTGAACTTGCTGAATACTTCACTTTTAGCTTTCAAAAAGTAAATACAAGTTTTACGTGAGAAATCATCAATAAATGAAACATAATATACATACCTGCTAAGTGAAGTGGCTGACATTGGTCCACACACATTTGAATGTACGATGTCCAAGACTCCTTTGGCTTTGCTATCACTGCTAGGAAATGGTTTCTTCACGTACCTGCCTTGTGTGCATCCCTTGCATATGCCTTCATGATTCACTTGGATTTTTGGCAAACCTATCACCATCTTGCTCACGATTGGTAGTGCTTTGTAATGTATGTGAGCAAATCTTCTATGCTAAAGCTCACTTGGAGTAAATGTACTATGTACTAATGTTGAAATTGAATGTCCCTTTAATTTGTATAGACCTCCTTCTTGAACACCAATCACTACCGCATCATCAATAGATTTTCCTTTTGGCTACATGAAGACTTCACCATCAATCAAAGCAACTATGAATCCTTTCTCATCCAAAGCTGAGATAGAAAGGAGATTCTTCTTCAAACTAGGTACATTCAAAACATCCTTCATCTTCATAGGCTCTTTGGAATCCAACTTGTAAGATGCTTCTCCTACTCCTTTAATGGGATACTGATAGTCATCATCGAGCTTCACCTTGTGGGGTGAATCTTTTTGAACTAATTCTGAGAAACAATCCTTCTAACATGTCATGTGCTTAGAAGCAACACTATCAATGAGCCATGTGTCACTTCCATGAGTAATTGTTCCTATAAGAGCTTATATCAATACATACTCTTTGCTTGAGTCACCTTCATTGGTTCTCTCATGATCAAGTTCATCATCTTCTGCGGCATGAGCATGATGTCTTTTATACTTTCCTTTTCTGACATGACCTTTTGACACATGTAGCATCTATAATTTGAGAAATCCTTCTTAAACTTATGTGTCTTTTGTAACCCATGAGGTTTCTTGTGTGAGTGAACCTCTTTCTATCTCTTTCCTTTTCTGGTACGTGTTGCTCGAGCTTGATTTTCTTCATCGCCTAGTTTCTCTTCTCTTGTTGTCAATCTAGCTTCTTCCTGAGTGCAATCCTCCCATAGTCTGCTAAACTTTGTTAGCTTTCTTCTTGAATAGATTCCTTGAATGAATGATTCCCAAGATCTGGGGATACCATTCAAATTAGTCATTACTAATTCAGCTTCTTCGATTGTGTCTCCAATGGCTTCAAGTTGTTCTTTGATTTGAGACACTCTTGTGAAGTAGGATTCAATGGTTTTTGAACTCTGTATCTTCACACTATTGATATTCTTTCCCTCATATACCTGAGATACAGCATCAAACATTTGCTTGGGAGTTGCCAATGATGAGACATGAGGGATCAAATAATCCTTGATAGAATCAACAATGATTCTCTTTGCCTTAACTTGGTTCTTTTTGTACTTTGCCTTGCCTCATCTTCGTCAGGTTTTGGAACTTCTTCTTTGACGAAATCTTCTAGATCATTCTCTTCTAGAATGAGTATCACTCTATACTTCCATGCTCAGAAGTTATCAGCACCCTCATGCTTCTCATCAAGCTTGGTACTGGGAGCCATCTTGACCTTGAATAGAAATACAATAAGAAAATGAAAACTTTTCAAAGAAAGGTTTCGAACTTACCAGAGAATGTGCTAAGCCAAGGTAAATTGCTCCAACTTCTATTCACATCTGCTAAGACGTCTTGATCTAGGGTTTATGAGGAAACCCTAATTTTTCAAAACGATAATTTTGGAATACTACTCCAGGGAATAGGTGCACCCTCCTTAGGTGAACTCCTTTATCGCTTTGTCTTGACCAACGACCTTCGGAAAGTGGGAGAAATCACCCTCTAGGGTTTTGCTGCAGTTGCCGACAGTTGTTGCAGTTGTAGCACAAATTGCAATTTTTCCAATCTTCGTCAAACTAAAAACTAGACCCAAGGAAAGATGCAGCAGGGTTAGTAGAGTCTTCCTATGGTCTTGATTTCCCCAGCGAGTTCTTCTAGACTGTGAAAATGGCTTCTTTCAGGCCCACTCTGATTCCATGTTAAAATTTTGCTTAAGCAGTTAAATGTATTCAATATTCTTTAACTTTAAACTATTAAATCAATAACTGTATGCATAAGGATCATTGAAAGAAAGACATCCACAGTATACACAAGATTTATCCTGGGAAACCCTTGTGGGGGAGAAAACCCAGCAAAGCTTCTTCAATATAGATTCATCAACAAGTACAATGACTCTCTCAAGAGAGATCTCACCAAACAGAAGATAATCAAAGGATAGACCAAAAACCCTAACAAGAATAGGGTAGCACACCACTAGACCAAGATAGTCCTCCAAAAGATAACCAAAACCCTTCACCAGAACAACCTTACTCTTTAGTTGTGTCTCCTCCTCAGACTTGCACACTTTTCCTTGTGTGAGAGAGCTTGTGTTGTGTTTCCTTCAAGTGAGGCGCCTAGCCTCTTATAAATACAAGTTGTGCCACCTCTTAATTAGATCAGGGTCGACTTGTATACTTTACCCTTTCTAATTTACAATTGACTTTTACAAAGGCACAATAGGGCCAACTTTACAAATATAACATAATATTAATCTTAGGGTTTTGACTTGGTCTAATACAATATTGATACAATAAGAATATCTTTCGAAGCTACTCAAACTTCAACAATTCTAAATCATAATGTTAAAAGTTAAATCAGGGTCGACCTATATACTTTACCCTTTCTAATTTACAATTGACTTTTACAAAGGCACAATAGGGCCGACTTTTTACAAAGGCACAATAGGGCCGACTTTACAAATATAACATAATACTAATCTTAGGGTTTTGACTTGGTCTAATACAATATTGATACAATAAGAATATCTTTCGAAGCTACTCAAACTTCAACAATTCTAAATCATAATGTTAAAAGTTAAATGTTAAATGCTTTACCCTTTCTTTCAAAGTTTCGATATAATTTTCTGAAATAGCACATTATATATATATCACATTTCCCCGTTGGCTAATTTTTTAGGGGTCATGTTACCAGCGCGTTCCCGTTTAAGATACACATTTTCCTTTCCCTGTATCATGCAACTTAGGATCGAATGAACACACCTTTGCACATGGCAGTGTATGCACTCAACCCAAAATGGTATATTGAAAGGCTTGGTAGAATTCTTCCCATTGAGGATCCAAAGAGCAAGAAGGGACTTTGAGCCCCCATTACAAAGACGTACAGTGCGAAAGAGGGGAGAACACTTAGGTGACAATGGATGCAGTTTGCAAGTCTCAATGGTCCCTTCAACAAGCCTGATGCAAGGGAAGATCGCAATGACTTAGGCTAGGATGACCCCATTGATTGGTGGACCATGCATGGGGATGATGCTCCAGAGATCCATCATCTTACTATTCGCTTATTGTCTCAAATTGCTAGTTCCTCTGCAACAGAGAGGAATTGGGTCCACTTACAGCTTCATCCACTCTATCAAGAGGAATAGACTTGCCTCTAGGAGAACAGAGAAGCTAGTTGCAGTGCATAATGCCCTTCATCTTGCACATACGAAGAGACCACTGTATCAGAGGGGACCAATGACATGATGGGATGTCGATCCAGAGGATGGTGTATAGATAGATGAGGAGGATGGACCGAATGAACTGCAACATGGTTTCGTTGGTGTGCCATTGGTTACTCATGAGAGTGACTCTAACTCAAATACTGCACTCCCATTAATGGTCCTAAAATATACCACGCTTTCACTAAATACAATCATTTTAAGCATAAAAACAACCTGATCCCATGTCTCTTCATTATTTATTGTTTGATTTCATTGAGTGAGCTTGTTTTTGGAGTAGAGAGGACTGAGGACCGTGCAAGGACCACTTCAATATTAGAGGTGCTAAGATTGAAGATTAAAATTTCTTCATCTTCTTCATTATCTAGATGTTGTTCTCTACAAAGGTCTTCGGTTTATTGGCCTTCTATTTGACACTTCTCATCAAAATGGCCATATATATTGATTTTGATATATACAATACTTCCATAGATACTTATCCTAATGCTTGGATAGTATTGTTTATAATTCTATCCAATATTTTAAGTTGGGGAAGGAAAAGAAGTGAAAGCAAAGGATTTAGAAGGGAAAGCAACAAAAACAATTGCTCTAAAATTGCCTCAATTTTTAAAGCATAGTGGAATGATTGCTTCAAGGAAGCAATAGTAAAAACATTCATTTCATTCTGAAGATGAGTAAGCAATCTTCCAATGAATTTAAGCTTAGTAGTCTCATCTAAATCATATACCTCCAATTTAGTAGAGAGATGTTTAATTTGTCAATGTACTTACTTGAAAACAATATCTCCACTTTCTTTCACTGAGATATAACCAACACTTCAACAAATCTTCTATATATTCCAAGAGATAACACCTCTTTTGAATTGTTGCTAGAAATTGATCCCATTGTTGGATGGCAAGCTAACATGTGATTGAAAGATGGCGAGCATGGCAATGCCACCATGTGAGTGTTTGATCACTGATACAAACCTCTTCTTATTTTTTGGACAAAATGCTTCCTTTAACTAATATAGAATAAACAATAAGAAAAGGTGTTTTATATGAAGAAAACAAGTTTCACTATGAAACCGCCATAATCATGGAGTCCAAAAAACCTAGGAGCATAGGAATCTATTCACTTGGCATACATATTACAAAATTGTCCCAAAGGCTCGACACCAAAGTCATTGAAGGTAGAATCCAAAAGCAAGGCCAACTCACTGACACATGACAACAAAGAGTCATGCAGAGCAAGCACTGAGCCCGAGGAAAGGGGTGGATATACCATGGGGGGCTGGATCTCTAACGCATATTTTGGACAGCTCCAATGCACTTGCCTAGTGTTTTTCCTTCTTTTCTTACGCAAGTTTCTAGGTTGGTTTTTGCTTCTTTTCAATCTCCTCATTCTTGTCCAACTGAGGTTCGAATCAAGCCCCTCTAGCTTACCAATTGCTATTGTGGTTGGCAGTTGAGTCGTTTATGCATGTATGTATGTATGTATGTATGTATAGATATAGATAGATAGATAGACATATACATACATACATAGATATATATATATATATATATATCCCAAGAGGTTAGCTCAACCAATTGTCACCAACATTGCTAGGAATTTGGCTAGTTCTATGTCTATAAGTGCCCGGTTCAAATCTCTCGAAGTGAGGTGCACTAGTCTATGCCAATGGGTTTACTAAGGATGCAATCCACGAATGTGGGGAAGCATCTATTGGGTTTCCCTGCAAGGTTTTCCTCAAGAAAAAAACTCGAACAAGATCCAACCCACAAAGTAACCCAACAAAGTAAATCATTTATACTTATCACAAACAACAACATATTCATCAATGTCATTATCAATCGGAGTTTCATCAATGGGGATATTATTACCTAGTGATACACCTTTGGAACAAAATTTCAAGGGGTCTTTGGAGCCATGACCGCTGCCACTACGACCTTCTTCATTGATGACCAAAGCTTCAAAGATAGTCAGATCAATTACTAGAATGTCACATTAACCGCTGGCCATAATGAAACTTCCTCATGCCTTGTCCTAAAAGAGAAAGGCAACCAAGGACCACCACGTGATAACCAAGCCATCAGAAGGGAATAAAACCCTATCAGAGTGTCCCCAAAGTCTACGATATGAACCTCTTCTTTCATGATCTTGTGTTGTTGGATTCTACTGCATCTAAAATAGAGTCAAGACTTTGGCTCCAAGCATCAAGCTTCTCTCAATTCATTGTGTCATAAAAATGGTGAATACTAATATTCATTTCTTGCTTTAAAAAAGGCTCATTAATGTGGACTACAATAAGAATTTAAGATTGTTGCAACTGCTCATGATGTCTCAAAATCCATTAAAGCATTGATACCAGATCATACATAAGCTTTGGAATTACTGCACTTGTTGACATTCACATATTTCTTGCACAAGAAGCTGATTGAGGTTTTGCAGTCCCTGTGTAACTTGTATGGACTCTTTCATTGTATGAAACCATTTGAACAAGAATTTAATACAAACACTCTTTTTAGAAAGAAAATACATCACGGGTTAATAAAACTTATTAAAAAACCAAATATTACATTATATAGATATGTATATTTCCTTCAAAATAGATATAGGTTTCAAAGACAAATAAGATCTACAAGACATGACAAATTGTGATTACTAGGTACAATGACTATGATGATTTCTAAGGATCTGAAAGCGGCACACCACAAATTGGCATGCAATGGCTCCAATATATTAAAGGAAACTGACAATCCATATTGAATATATCCAATTTGAAAAAAATCCAAATGCAAAATCCAAGAAAAACAAAACCTCAATATGTTAGTTCGAAGTGCACTCGGTAAAAAGTTCTGGCCCCAACTTTAGGGAAAATATAAACCAGTGGTGAATTTCATAAGAGACCGTTTAACAGAGAGTAACATCTGCAAATCTTCTTTTACAAAGATAGTGCACTTAATAAATCTGAATGCGAAATTTGTGGCCAGTCAATTTCTTTTCCAATTCTAAAAATATGATATTTTGTAAAAGCTGCACAATAATTTGCCAGATACTCACACATTTACGAGTTAAGAATAAAATTCTAGCAAAACGATCGCCGATAACATAGCATAGGCTGTATCAGTCTCCAATTGTTGAACATTTCCAGGCCCATTTATCATTTAATTTCCCTGTCTACTAGTAATCTTTGATTGGTACAGATCCATTGATGCCAGAGATATCACGGCTGACTTCTAAAATATTTGAGAACAAAGAGAAGAACTGTGAAACTCAAGTCACTTTCTATTGTGTACTCGAAATTTCAGAATGTAAAGGTGGCCATAGATTTTCCAGTTTCATAACTTAAAGATTGTCGTCAACATAGAATAATATGCACAGGACACAAATCTAAGGCAAAATATCTGCATCAATATGTTGTTTAAGTGAAGAATTACCTCTTTCATTTCTTCAGCTGAAGAATACTGCTTCCCTGTATGATCATAGGGCCCTGTTCGAAGTGCGTACTCTGTGCTCAAAGCAAGAGTATTAACCCAATGTCCGTGCCCCTGTTAAAGGAAATGAACTGTATTAAAATAAATAGTAATTGTACACCACACAATGCAAACATTGACATATTACATAACTGACTGAGTTGGTGCAAGATCAGGTGCAGATTCCAGTGCAGCAATACGTGCAGGGCTGAAGGAGCAAGAGTGAAAGCCAAATGGGTGCTCCAGAAGCACCTTAAACATTTTCAGCTAACCCCGAAGAACAATGCAGCAGCTAAAGTAGCCATGATTTATAATATATATAAATGAAAAAGTGAAGTGTAGAATCATTTCTACATCTAATTTAACTTCATAACACACACGAAAGGAAGGTTTTAAATTTTAATGATAAAACCTGTTGAAACCAGGTCTTAAAGTTTTTATCTTTAAGACTAGAACTTTTCTTTTCCGGGATTCGGCCTTTCATAAAGTATAATCCTCGCTATCAGTCCCAAAAAGCCCGGTACCGAAATCCTGAAATGATTTTATTTTTTAATAATAAAAGACAGAAAGCTCAAGTGTTTTTAAAGACTAGACGCACGTTTTGTAAAGTACTTTTACTCACGATAAATTAAAACCCTAAAGGAGTTAATTAACCATCTTTTAACCTTTCGGGATTCGGGTTTACTCAGAACAACACGTTTTCAATACATTTTAAATCGCGAAATCTCAATTCCCGATTTCCCGAAAGAAATGGAAGTCAGTCTTGATCTTGAAGTTAAGGCCTAAAACTAATCCCATCGCGATTTCGGGATTCGGGGTTTAGTAGTGACATACCTCATGTAAGCGAGATCCCCGAAACCCCGAAACGCGAAGTCCCGACTCAATACCGAAGTTAAGGCCTAAAACTAATACCATCGCGATTTCGGGATTTGGGGTTTAGTGGCGACATACTTCATGTAAGCGCGATTCCCGAAACCCCGAAACGCAAAGTCGCGACTCAATACCAATGTTTAAAAAGACTTAACTTCGTTTTAAAAATACATTTAATGGTAATTAAACTTCTTAGGTTTTTTGTTTTTCGGTTTCCGTCGATCGAGATCTTTTGAATTTTGATTTTAGAATTGCCGAAATACGACCACATTAATAACGGATAGATGGTGATTTCTGTGACACAAATGCGTATCTCAGAAATATTCTCTGCATTAAAGGTATTAAATTCTTGGCAGCGGCATCAGTTCTTTCACCATAAAATGAGTTAAAAGAATATTAAAGGTCTGTGTTTTGAAACTTATTCTCGCTCTTTCTATCAGGAGTAATTCGCATCCAGTCAAGCTTACACACCTCTCTTCCGTGACAGGTTTTCGTTTCAATACGAAAGACATGGCACCAAAGAAGGGATCCAAGAAGAGTGAAGATACAGCTGAGTTTTCCAGCCTAGAGGGAGATGTCATATCCGACACCACGCCACATGCTATCGACTCGATCAAATCATGGAGACAAATCTATGAAAATCTAGATTACGAGATAAAAAATTCCCTTAACGATTCCGAGAATCACCTTCGGGACATAGCAGAATCAGAACTTCACAAGATTGCGACACGCCCACGGCTCATGACGTACAACGACATGATCAATTGGGCTTTGGAGAAGGTTGATATTCCAACAAGAAGCATTTTAAATGACCAAGGGGTTATCATTGACTCATTCAGACCTAAACATATCCAGGTTATGTACAAACTCTCACCCAATCCTAAATTCATTTACAATGCCGAATTTATAGCTGAATTTCAGAGAAAGGAATGCACTAAGGCAGACCAAACTTACCCTGATTTAATCAAAGGTTGGTGGAGATGTCCATCAAAATTTAGGGCAGATACCCACGGAATTTATGCAACAGCTTCTTTGAACGAGTACATGGTTTATGTAGCCATGATGCTATGCAGACTCTTCGGCAAAAAGAATCCCTGTCATTTCCCCGCAGAAGAGGTTTCAGATTCCAAAGTTGCAAGATCCCGAGGTCAACCAGTGGTCATTTACATATCAGCATATATCATGGACGCAATTTGTTTTATGACTCCATTTCCCCTGATGAAATGGAGTTGGAACATAACCTGCCTCGAACCCATTCACGAGTACCACTTTGAGCTGTGGGAAGAAAACACAAAAAAATTGTTTTACGAAATTTGTCATTTCGTGGTAATACCAATGCATAAAATGTTTTTCGGCTGTGACCCTCCTTGCATCTCTGAAACAGTTTCAAAAAATCTCAAGCCAATAGCAGACTGGTTCATTGAAGAAAGTTTCTCCTACTTCAGGGTTTATGGGTGCTCAATTCCCCCTCATGCGCTTCCAAAGTTCCTCCCGGATAGACTGGTGTGTAGGGAAGTGGCACACCAAATAGTGAAAGGTGGTATCGGAATAGAGCTAAAGGCGGCTCAAAAGAAGTCTTGGCCAATCTTCCCTGTGCACATTGGGAAATTTTCATTACAAAATTTGGGCCACTCCAAGGTGGAAGCGGAAGCACTTGAAGAAGTAAAATTGTTAAATATTGAGTACAAAAGGCATGACCCTTATCAACTAGTGAACAAACACTTGATACATTGCAATATGAAAGCATATGAACATGAGGAGTCCCCTTGAGATGACATGTTCAAGGGGACTAAAACTTATAAAGAAGTGTTGGAAGGAGTATAGACACTATCGTCCGACCTACAAACTAACTTTCGGATCTTTCAGAAACACAGACGGAGTGGTCTACCCCAAATACTGCAAGGAGAAGAAATCATCCTCTCCCAGGAGCAAGAAAGTGTCCCCCCAGGCTTCGGACAGGAAGCATAGAAGAAGGGTAATCCCGAAAAAATCCCACAGGATACCGAAAGGCCCCCACCAATCAAAGAGACCTTACAGACAAAAAAGGCAGAGACCGAAGTAGAGAAAAGGTCTGGGAGACCACCCAAGTCCAGTAAGCTTAACCCCCCTTTGTCACTCAGTATTGAGGTCAATATGCCTAAGGCAATAGGAGGGAAAGGATCTACAGAGCTAGGAAGTCCTATAGCTTCCTTAACCCCCTTACAGTCCGCTTTTGGATTCCCACGGACGGGAGCTTTATTTGTTGACGAGCTCACCTCTATCCCCATAGATGAGATTCCTCCTCCTGATTATTTTTTTAGCAGAAAAAGGAAAGTCGTTCTGAAACAAGAGATGTATAAGGAGGGGAATATGGTTAAAAAGCATAAAGTCCTGATAGATGGACAGAATTTAGAGGAGAATTTCGCTACAGAGATAGCAGGTTCCATGGGAGCCATGGCAACAGCAAACTTTTTTACTGTGGGAAACATGAGAACAAGGATAAAGAAGAGTGATAACATGATAGCTCAATTACAAGATCAGCTAAAGAATGCTAAGGAGAAAATCAAAGAAGAGGTGAGTAAAAGCTTGGAGCAAACCAGGGCTGTCGAAAGGCTAGAAATTCAATCACTCAAAACAAGCCTGGACGAAATGAACCAGAAGATACAAGCAAGTCAGGTACAGCTTGCTCGGCAAAGAGAGCATGCAGAACAGTTACAGGCTAGGTTAAATTCGATGGAAGGTCAGGTCATAGATCAAAAAGCTTTCCAGGCCCAGTCACTGGAAGTGCATTCAAAAATAGAAGTTGAACAGCAGAAATTGATTTCCAAGATAGAGATTATTCAGAGTTACTTCCAAGAAGCAGATAATGCCTTCGATAATATTATCCTGAAGGAAAAAGAAGCCAAAGCAGCAAGGGTTACTCTTCAAAAGGCAATCATATATTCAGCAAATGAAGAGACATCCAAAGCTACGAAAATATCAGCCACAGAGCAGATCAAAGGCGACATCATGCTCAAGCTATGGGAAACCAACATAACTGAAAACAAAAGAATAGTCAAGGAAATCAGAGATGATTACGAAGAAGTTTTTGATCTTTTAGACAAAAGATCGTTGAACATTGGAAAAGGCAATTGTACAGGACTCCTAGGGCAGATAAATATCGTAAGACATCAATTAAATTTTAGAGAAAATTTGAGTGAAATTCAAGCAGAAATTTCACGACTAAGAGAAATGGATGTCACCCTAATAGACAGGTTGTTAGTTGAGCCCAACTTAAAATTGCAGTCGATAAAGTTTGCAGATAAAGGAGTTGAAGACCGTCTTTCCAAGATACAGAGAAAGGTTTATCTGTTCGAAGCAAAAGACCTTCCAAAACCCCCCAGAAATTTTACACAGTTCCTGGAGAGATGCATTGAATGTATTGGATCAAAAGAAGGAGAGCCATCAACAAAATAAAAGTATCATTTGGAAGATCTTTACTTTCAAGAAAACAGAAAAATGGAGAAGATCATGCAAACGGTTTCTGATCTATTTTTAACAAATAGTTAGTCACTAGGAATTAGGAAATCACCAACCGTCTTAAGATTGGTAATTTTGTATAAATAGAATTTTTCAAAACTAAGAGAGGGCTTTTTTCTGGAGGGGATTGCAAAGAGAAAATTTCATTTTGCCAGAATTAATACAATATAGATTGAAGATTCTAGATCTTGTCAAGCCTGAGTTATGTGTTTCTCTGTCATTTCATCTTTTATTTCATACCTTCGTTAAATGATTTCATGATTTAACTTCTATTGTGGTGATTGAACATTCAGATTATCTAACCATTTGCAGTTTTTCCTCTGTATCAGTTGTCAACGGATATAAGACCTATGAACATTTTAGAACTCTGAAATTATATACTTCTTCGAAGTTATCATCCTTCTTTCTTCTATTAGCATAAAATGAGATTACTCTTAAATTGATGCCTCATTTTTTTTATACAACTACATATTTCCTTTTCTTTCTTCATTCTATGCACTGTCTCTTTTAAATTTGACTCAGATACTAGAAAAGGCCTTCATTTCTGTTATACTATTGATTCATAATTTGGAAGTTTTGTTTCTTATTAATTCAAACAAGAAATCTGCGACCCTTGAAAAAAAAATTGATTTATAAAAAGGAAACCCTTTGCTTTCATGACTGTTCCAGTTACCAGACAGCCTAATATAGAACCCGGTCTATCAGATCAGACAAGCATTGCGTTAAACTTATTCAATACCATCTTACAAACAACAAATACACGGGTAGAACTTGAACATTCATGGGCTGTAATTGAAAGGGATATTAGCATCCAAGAACATTGGGAAGCTAGATAGAGACAATTAAGGAACCAACTGTGATCTCACTTTCCATTAAACTAGTCTTTTTACCCATCAACTATCTCTACCTTTTTCTGATGCCTTGATGGTATACTTTAGAGCCTTAAATTATAAACTCAGGAACAACAAAACCAATGTTACTGGACCCAAAACCTAACCAGTCAACCCCAAAAACTGGAACCAGACTAGAACAAGAAAAAAAACTGGTCAAACAAAAAATACATAAAATATTCGAACTTTGAAAAAAATATAAATATTCATGTACATCAACATAAATTCAAACCATTAGACATAAAATATGCAAAGATTTATCATGTATATACCATGTAAGAGTAAAATAGAAAAATGGCACCGAGTGCAATACATATCTGAAAAAAGAAAACATAAACACTAAGGCTCTAAATGGCCTCTAGAGTCCAAAAATAATCATGCTACGGTCTACAGTGATACAATCAAATGATACTGCATAATTGTCTGAATCTAGATCCTCTACATTCTCAGTATGGGTATGCACAGCATCTCAACTGAATACCCTTAAAGGTCCAACACCATTGACCAGATCCTATGGTGGTAGAAGCAGCTTTAAGTCCATCTAGGATAAGCCATCATCTGCAAATTAGGTTTTAGGGTAGGGTTAGGGCGCTTATTTTTATTTATTTTTTGTTTTTTGTTCATTTTTTATAAGGTAAGGAACCAGTAAAATCCAGTTCAGTGACCAATTCAAAGTGAAGACCCTCCAAACTGGTCTGAACCAGCCAATTCTGGTCCAATTCGGTCTGTTCTGATAACACTGGTTAAAACCCTAAGCCGAACACAATAGCTCACATCCATTTTAGAAAATTAGATAAATTATATTATTCTAGGGCAAAAAAACAGAGAGCAACAAAATGCAAAATATAACAATGTTAAGCTTAAGAGTTAAATTCAGTGAACAGTGAGAAGTCTGTAAAAACAAATGCAGCAGGAAATATGTTAGGGGGAGAATTGTGAGCTGCCAAGATGATAATCCAAAATTTCTTTCAAAGGCTTGGTTAATCAATGTCTAAGATAGAGTTTCACAGACATTACTTGGAACCATGTAATAAGATTTTTTTATCAAACCCTCTGTCCACTTAATCTGGTTCTGGATCCAATCAAATTCCTTTTCATATTTGTTTGTATTCACAGAGAACAAACTATCGCACTATGGGTTCTCCCCCTAGTTTCGGAAGGGACAGTAGTGACCCAAGCCCACCACGATAAGAATTCACTTCATTCAGGTTCACCTTGGGAGGGTAACTTGTTACTCTCCCGGAGTAACGGGGAAGATCAAATTGTGACATTAAGATTTGAATTCCTTGCAATAAATTGGATTGTTATAATTGCAATTAAGATTTGAATTCCTTGTGTATTAGTATAATTGGCTAAAAGATTCCTTGCAATAAATTGGATTGTTGAGATTATGGTTAAGAGACATGAACATTGTGAATATGGAGTCATAACTAGCATTCAGTAATAAGGAACATTGTCAAGGAAGAAGATAGTCTTTATAAAAGATCTTGACCTGCCACTGCAATCATAGATGGATAGAGAAGATGTACTGTGTTTTATTTGAAAGGAAAAGAATAGTCTCGAGTACTAATTCATTTCCAGAGAATCAGAAAATGATGAAGAAATGGATGTGTCATCCATTTGACAAATCATCAAATATTGAAGCCTGCCCTGAAGCAGTCTCATAAGCAAGTGAACAAAGGCAGATCTGAGTTTGAAGACATTTTTCGTTTTGAGCTAATAATGTGCAAAGAAAGCAACATTAGCCACCTCAAAAGAAGTCAAGGAATGCAAGCAAGAACGACGAGGAGTTCTCCTCTATCTCAACCTTCTCAGGAGGACTGAAAGCAAGAATGAGCATGATTGCAGACCAAGCCCTCATGACTTGGACCATTATCCCTGGTACGGGAATCCATTTTTTTTTTGTTGGTTGTTATCCTAGTACGAGAGGCCAGCAAAATCCTGTAGAAGCAATAGAGGACCTGAGAAGACATGAGATGTTTCCAGGTTAGCAACACAAAAAAAGGAAGATGCCTATCCTTCAGACTTCAAGAGGGAATCACTTGACTCAGAGAGAGTCGAGATATTTGAGAAGAAGGAAGAGATAGTACCTTCTCCCCCTTCAGCAGTTCAGAAGAAGACAACCATTGTTCCAGTTGATCCAGTTGCTCCAATTGATATCCCCAGAGACATTGCAGTAGGCCATAAAAGGCCTGCTTGGGCTCGACAAACTCTGCAGGAGGCAGAGGGACATGCAGCTCCTCGAGGCACATTCCGAAAGAGCAAGAGACCATAGAGATTTTCGAGCTATTTTTCAGCCATGAACCACATCATTGATACCGAGTCTTCTTGTCATGGGAAAGCAGCAGGTAAGCAGGTATGGCAAGATGCCATGACAGAAGAGTATCAGTCCATCATGAAGAATGATGTGTGGGATATTGTTCCGAGATCAGAAGGGAAGTTTGTAGTGAATTCCAAGTGGATCTATAAGATCAAGCATGCAGCTGATGGAAGTGTCGAGAAGTATAAAGCAAGATTTGTAGCCAGAGGATTTTCACAGGTAGAGGAAATTCATTATGAGGAGACATTTGCTCCTGTAGCCCGATACATTTCCATCCGTACTATCATTACACTAGCTACATCTATGGGTTGGAAACTACATCAGATGGATGTAAAGACAGCCTTTCTCAATGGTGAGATTGAGGAAGGAGTTTACATCGAGCAGCCAAAGGGATTCGTGATTCATAAGTCAGCCGAGACAGACTCACAGGATAGCAGCGAAACATGTATTGAGATATCTACGAGGCACAGTTGGATATGACCTGAGATATGCCTCCAGTGTAGACATGAGATTGCAGGGATATGCCGATGCAGATTGGGCAGGGAGCACAGTGGACCGAAAGAGCGCATCCGGTTGTTGTTTTACATTGGGGTTTGCCATGGTTTCCTGGTGCAGCAAGAAACAAAGCTCTGTGGCCTTGAGTACCACAGAAGCAGAGTATATAGCATTGAGTGTGGCAGTTCGCGAAGCAGTGTGGCTTCACAAGATCCTGACAGATTTATTTGATCATGAGATAGATCCTACAATTATTTATTGCGATAACCAGAGTTGTGTGAAACTCTCTGAGAATCCTGTGTTTCACGATAAATCGAAACACATTTAGATAAAATATCATTATATCATAGACATGGTGTTGAGGAAAGCAGTACACGTGCAGTACCTTCCTAGACATGAGCAGATTGCAGATATCTTCACCAACCCGCTTGCCAGGATGAAATTCAAGTACTTTCGTTAGAGACTTGGCCTGGTGGAGAATGCCTCCCTAGTTGAGAGGGAGTGTTGATGATTGCAGCTTCGTGAGACATCATCCAGGACACGTTCTCTTCTGAGATTGAGTTGAGTCAACCTATGAGAGAGCCCATGTGTTGGGTGCGCCCATGTGATGGGTGTGTTGTTCCTCTCTGGACTGAGATGAGACGATGTGTACCCCTGTGTGGGGTGAGGATGCCCATGAGATGGGTGTGTCGTTCCTCTCTAGATTGAGATGAGACGATGTGTACCCTTGTGTGGGGTGAAGGTGCCCATGTAATGGGTGTGCGTCAAACTCTGCATTGAGTTGTTATGACGTGTGGTCTTTTGCCTTGTGGACTCAGTTAAGTCAAGCTTGAGATGATACTACAGATGATTCTCCTGTGGACGCGGTTGAGATAGAGAACTATTGAATAGGATGTCCATGTGATTGAGCACAGGTGGACGTGTCCCTAGTGGTTGAGCACTAGTGGACGTGTGAGATCCTTGCTATATTGTCTAAGAGTAAGATTTACATGTAACCCTAATTATGCTGTAAAGGGTATAGGTCGGCCCCACCATGTAAATATAATTAATATTGTAATTATTAATTATATTTATTATATTATTAAGTTGTACAGGTCGGTCCTATTCTTCCAATAGACACATCATTTGATGTGATAAGTTTTGTATAAATAAAGGTGAATCCCCATTGAGGAAACACACTGATCATTGTGTCATCTCATGATTTCAGAAGTTGAGGTCTGAAATTATGAGAATTGCAGCACCCTTTTCTATGCTAGGTTTGGTGGTGGATGGGGGATCTTCTCTTGAGAATATAGCAAAGGATTGTTGGGTTTGCTTCCCTTATGTAGAAGGGTCTCCCATAATATTCCTTGTGTTCTTGTGCATGGTTATTCTTCTTGTGATCTTGGTTTACTGCAGCTAGTTATTGTTGTTGCAGTCATTGTGTATGGTTCAAGTAATGCTAAACAGTAAATGAAATAAACACATGTGCTTGAGCCAAAACTTAATAGTACCGATACCCGAAACAGACCGAAACGCCGAAACAAGTATGAAGCGGCTTGGAAACATCGCCGACCGTTTTGTATGGCCTTTCCCGATTTGGAAAAGCCGTACAAACGGTCGCTAGTGTTTCTAAGCCTTTTCAACGCATTTGGCAGCCATTTTCGCAGAAAGTTTTTGTTTTGTGGGCCCATGCAAGCGACCAAGAGAGTCGTGGGTCCCTTAGGTGGAAAAATATCCCCTCATTAACCACTAATAAACATTTTAAATCTGTCCACGTGCTCAATTAACTATCATCACAATTTCACCCACCCCAATAACTAATGGTAATGTTAAATTCTTAAGTGACATTCTCCTTTATCTTTCATGTGACATTCTCCTTTATCTTTCATTTTCATCCTTTTACTTAAATTTTTAACATTACCATTAATTGTTTCAGGATGTTTGAGAGTGGTTACAACCTCATTGGAATTCATATGGAGAAAGTAGAATTTTAAGTCCCATTTAAAATTCAGTAGACTTAACGGTTTTCAAGGTTTCAGGATTGGCAAGATTGCAACATTTCCACTGGATTCTATCATGTATGAGGGTATGGAACTGGCATTTAATCAAGAGCAGCAAGCCCTCTATGTACCTCGATGTCCACCGTTTCACATTTTTGGGGTCGTCAGGTCCAGTTCTGATAACACTTCTCTCTACAATACAAGGATGTACAAGTGTCATAGTAAGGTTTATCCAACACCCATGATGAAATGCTATCAAGGCATGATTCTCCTAAGGTTTAATGCCTCTCCTCTAGGATGTTGCACTCTCTAACAAGATGTTAGTCCAATGCTCCTATTCCATGGTTGCATCCATGTGTCCTCATACAAGGCATTACTCCTCTAACTGTGTGCCACAACTCCTTTCATGTTAATATAGGCATGGTTTTCCTTCTAAAATGTCATTTATGTGTATCATTCTTTTTTTCTTGCAAGATAATGTCTTATATATATATGGGGTCGTGTTTCCAAACGTTTCCATTTCGGAAACTTCTAAATGCTTCCATGTTTCGTGCAACTTAGTTGGAACATCAAATGGATGTTAGCCCTTAATGCACACTGCCTATTATCTGACTCGGTATGGATGCAAGAATCAAAGTTTTTTGAGAACATGTGAAAATTAAGCAAATCAACCTAGGAACGATAAACATGAAAACCAGATGTAGATTTTCATTATGTTGAATGAAGCTTCATTATTTTGGATCCATGTACAACCTTGACAATATGAACAACCTTCCATATTGAGTATTGGAAAGGAAAAGTTACAGCCAAAGTTAAGTTGACACTATTAATTATCAGTGGAATTTAGAAAACTCTGTATGCCTTCAACAATAAAGATCATGCTCTGCTGGATATTCTCTGATCTGACATTAGGACATTCTGCCGAATGATGTATGCATCCAGTACAACTTTCATGTTTCATTACCAGATTACCAGCAAGCTAAATATTATCAGCCAGACCACATCATAGCATTGGGAAAAAAAGTTGGCACAAATTAAAATAATACTTTCATAACCTCACAACAAATTACTAGCATCTTCGTACTTCTGAAAATTATCAGCTCACATTTTGATGTACTACTTTCTTCTGAACTCTACACAGAATGTTGGATCACCATACTTTTGTCACGGTTATATACATTTTGAGGATGCACTACTTTAGGTTTCTTTCTTTATGTTATTCTCAGAATTATCTAGGAATTGAGCTTGCACTCCCACATTGTACTCACACTTGTTGTAATCTTCAGTCCCATTGACCTACTTTTGTGGTCATTCGTTCGACATTAATAAAATTATCTTATCTTATCTTATAGTTTGATCATTATACTCAAATCCTAATTAAATCCACCACCTGTTCACCTCAACTACTAGGATTTAGTAGTTGATCATTATCTTATCTTATCTTCCATACTTGATGTTGCCTCATCAAAGTTACAAGAAATCATAAATATGTTAAAAAAGAACTTTATTAAGCAAATGGTATGATAGTCAAAAGAGAGGGATAAAATATAGAAAAACAGAATATACGAAATAGACATACCCTCAATTCACGAATCAGCTTCCCCTGAGAAGTTTCCCAAACTTTGATTGTGCAGTCCTGTGAACTACATCACATTATAATCATGTGACCATGGGAAGAAAAAAACAGCATCTGTCAAACATACTTGAAACATTGTTCACATATCTGTTTTATGATTTGCTCACACCTTTAACCAAAATACAATGAGACAAATAAGTGTAGAAGCTCCAAGGTCAAGACTCAAAAGAAGAGACCAATGTAGTTGCTTTGATTTGAAGGCATTGTCTTGGTCATTTCCTCAAGAGGAGATGCCCTATGCACTCCCTGTTTGGCTATTGATACTGGATGTACACGTGACTCCCACTGACCCATCTTTGGTCACTAGTAGACATTAATATAATTTCTTCTTTCTTTCTTTCCTATATACAATTATATATGTAAACTTTCTTCAACTTCTTCTTATATGTGCACTCCTTTATCTATGATGAACTAAGAGAGAAACACAAGCAACAGACATGTTGGTGGAAATGTTTGATTTATCCATTAAAGTAGAAATTAATCAATACCTGGAATAGATCATCCCGTCACCTCCCCATTTCACACAAGTCACTGCAAGTGTATGGCCAGTTAGGGACATCACACACTTCCTTAGGGCAGTATCCCAAACACGAACATCGCCATCTTTACTTGAACTGGCAAAGCGGCGACAAGGGGCTTGCAGATGTACAGGTTCCCAAGCAAGCCCAGTAATCCACTTCTTGTGGCCCTGAAATAACCAAGTATTTCATGACAAATTAAACATCAAACACAACATACTGGAAAGCAATTTTTGTTTGGACAAAACATAACGAAAGGAGAAATAGACTTTTCATGTTTGATCTCTCAATCAATAATCAGATTAAACATAGGAAACAACATCAATGTTAGAGTCAATAAGATAACAATAATCTTACATTAAGTGGATTGCCTGATGCCTTCCCAGTTTCAGGGTCCCAAATTCGTAGGTCTCCATCTTTGCTGCCACTGACAAGCTGTTTCCCATCCGGTGACCATGAAATGCAAAGAACCCAGTTTCTGTGCCCTACAAAATGAATGAAGAATGTAAAGACAATTGCAACATGGCAAGCAGAAATCAAACAACTGAATCTAAAAACAATCTGAGCTCACTAGCATCACAAACAGAGAAAATATGCACTTATCAACCACCAAAGACAATGACAGTCCAATCTACACGGGATTTTAATATCACAGGAATTGTGGTTTAAAAATGATAACAGTGGTCCTGACTCCTAATCCAGTCACAACCAAGTGGTCCAACTCCAATCACAACCAGAAACAAATTTTATTTTGTCATCCATCTCTACCTTCTGGGTCTCTATGCATTAGGAAGCAATATATGTTATGCAAGATCTTGTTTTAACCATTTTGACTTTATTACAATGCCTACAGCATAAATTTCAGATAATGAACGAAAAACCGAAGTACAAACATTTATCTTTAAAGAACTCAAAGTTCAAACACAAACAGAAAGATAATTTTAAAAATGCAATTATCAACCGCCAAAGAGAACCACAGTCCAATATACATGGGATTTTAATATCACAGGAGTTATAGTTTTAAAACAATAACAGTGGTACTACTCCAATCACAACAACCAGTCACCGCCAGAAGCAAATTTTAGTTTGTCATCCATCTCTACCTCCTAAGTTTCTATTCATCGGGAAGTAATATGCATTACGAATTATCTTGTTCTAACCATCATCAGTTTGTTATATTGCCTACGGCAAACAGCAAATGGTGCCCCACCTGTTAGATTTTGATCACACCTTAGGTCTGGTCTAGCTACTCAACAGTACACAAAGAAATCACACATTCTGAACGGTGAACATAAACACACTGAGATGCCTAACAACTTAGCACAGTGGAAAGTAAAACCAGCAATTGAATCATACACAAGTACACAGGAATTTAATGCCCAAATCACTTGTCCTTAAACTCAGAATAAAGGGCTCCCGTACCAGGGAAAATGGTCCTTTCTTACACAAACAAAAATGCCAAAACACGTACAAAATCACTACAGAAACCCTCCTCGGTTTCTGTGCCTAAACTCTGCTTGCTGTATTGAGATCAATATCTGCTTGCTGATCAGTCCTCATTATGTCCTCTTAGACTGTACCAGCCATAAAAGCTGTCCTAATACCTGCTGTTATGCTGACTATAATAACCCCAAAACCTTAACTGTAGCAGCCCTCAAAATATACTGTAACAGCCCTCAAATCAGCCCTCAAGTCTGTGGTTAGGCTGCTGTACTAGCCCTCCGGTCTGCGGCTATGACAGCCCTCAACGGCTGCCCCAAGAACTCCCCCAAAAACTCAGCGGCTAGGCTTTTTGAAACTGCCGGCTACCTCAGACTATCCAGACTCCCACAAAACAGACCTGTGGCTGCCCCAAACTAGCAGGCCGAGCCTCTCCTAGGCTGCGGCTGCTCTCTCGTTGTAGGCTGAGCCTCGGAACTGGCAGGCCAATCCTCTCCTAGGCTGCGGCTACCGTTTTCTAGCAGGCCGAGCCACCAAAGAGCAGGCAGCTTCCTTTCCTTGCTTCTCAAAACACCTGTAGCTGCCCTAGACACCTTCACAAACACTTCTGAAACAACAGAATAACCACTGGCAAGGTTCCTCTCTTCTTTGTCGTTGGGTCTAGGCCCTACTCGGCCCTCCTCTCCAAGCTACCTGCCCAAAACAAGAAATCTGCAGAAATGAGGCCTAATTCAGCCCCTCTCCATAGCTGGCTGAGGTCACCACAACCACACTTATCACCAAGAATGGATCACATCATCCTTATGTTTCACCTTCTCACATGATCTCCCTTTATATGACTCAAAAGGGCATGTAAGAAGCCCCTAAACCACACTCAACATTAAATTAGACTTGTTAATCACACATGTGGGTGTGAAGCCCCAACACAAGCCCACAAAACCCATCAACAAGTTCATAGAGCCCCGCACATGTCAGAATACTCCAGGAAGTAGCTTTGTCTCCCATACTACAAGTAGCTATGTCTCCTGCATTGGATCCACTATCACAGTTGCTCTCCAATCAATCTGATTGGTTGCTTCCTCTGTCACCGAAGCAAATCCTGTTGTATGGCATGGTCCCTTCTTGGAAGACACGTTGTTCCTGGAAGCCTCCTGCTTCTAAGCATCTTACCTAGCCATCTCAATCCATGACACCTTCTTGACAATCTTGGGAGACTCCTCTCTTCCCCCTAAACCTGAAGGTTGACTCCCTCTAAACGGTTGACTCTCCCTTTGAGCTTGTTGACTCCCTCTAAAGTCGGGCTCCCTTTGAGTCTGCACAACCTTTGGAGCTACCTACTCCCTATCCACTATCACTCTGCTATTGTTGGCCATAGCTCGCATAGGCTAGCCTTTCAACCTATACAAGTTGCTCTCTCTAACTCCAAGAACCACTCTTGTATCTAAGATAGATCCTCCAGGCATGAATAGCACCTGTCCATCCCGGAACAAAACCGCATATCCCTTCTTCTCAATCGCTAAGACTGAAAGCACACTCCTCCTCGGTTCTGGCACCCATAGCACATTTGTCACCCTCAACACATCTCCTAACTCCATCCAAAATGACATTGTTCGAGATCCCTACACTGCATGCCTGGTCCACATACCAAGCTCCACGTATATACCTGAGTCAGACTCTATGAAGCTCTCGAACAAATCATGTGCTCCTATCATATGTCGGTGGCTCCCACTGTATAAGAACCGTGCAATCCTCCCAAGGCAAGCATCCCACTTACCCGAGTCATGACCATCCAATAAACATCTGCCCAAGTCCATCATCCAAGTCACAGAACTCTCTGTGTCTTCGCACACGCTGCAGCTAAACCTGTGTCCTCTCATTGAAACAGTCCCAAGCTACGGTTGGACACTCAGTCTAGTCCACTCTAGACCTCGGCAACTCATCTATGCAAGTGTCCTCATCCTCCTAGGTCAAATACCTTATACACTATCGCACCTTGACTCACTGTCAAATGTGCAACTCTCCGGCCCGATGAAGACTCAATCTCATCCAGCTGCCATACACACGAAGTTATCTCGCCGGTGCCAAAGCACCCTAGTTGCACCCATCGCAACTCGCTACAACAAGCCACCAGAAGTCCATCCATGGTGTTGGCAATCTACCACACAACATACTGCTGTGAACCGAGCTCTCCACCAATCCACCAAAACTCCCAATCTGCCACACCACCAAGCTGCAATAGTCCACAACTCTTTGTTTGAACTGTCTGCTCCATGTCTTCTCAACACTACTGTCATCTGCTATAGTCACTATAGCTCCCTCTTAGAGCTACCACCTCAACACTGCTACAACTCCCTCTCAGAGTTGTCTCCTGTGTAAATAACTCAGATCCAACTGCCCTTCTCAAAGCCTCGGCTCTGATACCATGTTAAATTTTGATCACACCTCAAGTCTGGTCTAGGTTCTCAACAATACACACAGAAATCACACATTCTGAACTGTGAACATAAACACACTGAGATGCCTAACAACTTAGCACAGCGAAAAGTAAAACTAGCAATTGAATCATACACAAGTACACAGGAATCTTATGCCCAAATCACTTGTCCTTAAACTCAGAACAAAGGGCTCCCGTATTGGGGAAAATGGCCCTTTCTTTCTTACACAAAAGAAAATGCCAAAACACTGACAAAATCACTGCAGAAACCCTCCTCGGTTTCTGTGCCTAAACTCTGCTTGCTGTACTGAGATCAAAAATCTACTTGCTGATCAGTCCTGTCCTCTCAAACTGACTATACCAGCCATAAAAGCTGTCCCAATACCTGCTGTTATGCTGACTATAACAGCCCCAAAACCTTATCTGTAGCAGACCTCAAAATCTACTGTAACAGCCCTCAAATCAGCCCTCAAGTCTGTGATTAGGCCACTGTACTAGCCCTCCAGTCTGCGGCTATGACAGCCCTCAACGGCTGCTTGAAGAACTCCCCCAAAAACTCAGCAGCTGGGCTTCCTGAAACTGCCAGCTACCTCAGACTGTCCAGACTCCCACAAAAGAGACTTGTGGCTGCCCCAAACTAACAGGCCGAGCCTCTCCTAGGCTGTGGCTGCTCTCTCCTTGTAGGCCGAGCCTCTCCTAGGCTGCGGCTGCTCTCTCCTTGTAGGCCGAGCCTCAGAACTGGCAGGCCGATCCTCTCCTAGGCTGTGGCTACCCTTTTCTAGCAGGCCGAGCCACCAAAGAGCAGGCGGCTGCCTTTCCTTGCTTCCCAGAACACCTGCAGCTGCCCTGTACACCTGCCCAAACACTTCCGAAACAGCAGAATAACCAGCAGCAAGGTTCCTCTCTTCTTTGTCGTTGGGTCCAGGCCCTACTCAGCCCTCCTCTCCAAGCTACCTACCCAAAACAAGAAATCTGTAGAACTGAGGCCTAACTCGACCCCTCTCCATAGCTGGCTGAGGTGACCACAACCACACTTATCACCAAGAATGAATCACATCATCCTTATGTTTCACCTTCTCACATGATCTCCCTTTATATGACTCAAAAGATCATGTAAGAAGCCCCTAAACCACTCAACATTAAATTAGACGTGTCAATCACACATGTGGGTGTGAAGTCCCAACACAAGCCCACAAAGCCCATCAACAAGCCCATAGAGCCCCACACATGTGAGAATACTCCCAAAGCTACCAAAACATCAACACCACCTTCAGCTGATGGCAATAGTTTGCCACAAGGCATTCTCAAATCCTATAATGCCTACAGCATAAATTTCCAATGATGAACGAAAAAGTGAACTACAAACCTTTATCTTTCAAAAAATCAAACATTTTGGTTTGTTACAGCCATTTCTGTTTTACTTTGCTGGAAAAAATACACATAAAGCACGTGGTCAAAAAGAACAGTGACAGCTATAGAAAAGAAGCTGAAAATAATTATTTCTGAATCTTGAGATGGTAATAGACAAGTCTGGTGCATGGGCTTTCTTTGACTAGGATAGCCAAGGATCCCCGCCAAGATGTGGGGCTGGAGGACTTCTCTTCCTGAATGGTAATCACTATTACAAATTCAAGGCAGGGTTAGGAGGGTGAACCAATAATTATGCTTAGCTGTTTGCTTTAAAGTTATTATTGAAGATTGCTGCTGAAAAAGGAGTTTTTCATATTCACATTTATGGTGATAATCAAATTGGTAAATAGGGAAAGCAGGATGTTGAATCTGTTCTTGAGGCCCATGTTGGAGGAAGTTGTACTTTTTTGGGATGCTTTTAACACAATTTATTTCTCACGTGTGCAGGGTAAATAACAAAGATGCAGATTTCCTTTCCAAATCTGGCTTATCTCCGGATGCTGGTACATGGACTGTTCTGGAATCATGGCAGGGGCACACCCAGGAATCTGTCAGACAGTTTATTCCATAACTGTTATCTTGTAGTCTTGCTTCCATTCTTCATGAGAAAGCTGGCTTTATCTATGCTACTTTAAGTGCTGCTCACTTCTTCTTTTCAGATGTTTGCTGTCATTCAATGATGAGGTTACTGGGGGCTGTGTTTCACACCATCTGTGCTGCTGTTTTCGTTTGATAATGTTTAGTTTTCCGGGCTGTTTGGACATTATGTTTATAGATGATGTATTTGACTTTGTTTCCAGAACTTTATGATATCTTATTTTAGAGAGGTAGTCCCAGATGGTGAGCTGTTTTTTTACTGTGATCAGTAGTAGTGGAACCTTTTGTTCATTTTCTCTTTATGAGGGATGCTCCTTCAGGATATTATCAGAGTAATAGCTGTTGCTCTTTTTTGAAAACCATTCTTGGATGGTTGGGAATGCATCTTGCATGTACAGAATATATTTTATTTCTTATTATCAATACAATTCTCTCTGAGGAAAAACAAATAGACACAATTCTGCAAAGGTTTTGAATTCTGGGACAGGAGTAGCCAAATTGACAAGATTTGTATACAAAATATAAAAAGTAAAGCACTTCCTGCACAAAACTACTGAGAAAATGCATTGAACATTAACTAATACACCTTCTAGTCTATAATCACTAGGGTATGCAGTGTACAAGGGCAGTAAGAGGGCGATTAGTGACTGTCAAACATCAAATAGCACCCATGTTGCCATCAGTAACTACAAATTTTCTTAAGTACACTACATGCAGAAATCCTCGTGGATTACTCCAGGGTCTGCTCTGCCCATCCCTTGGTCTGCTCTGCCCATGTTTGATTAAATTATTTACATAACAAGAAGGATAACAATGCCTTCTTCCTCCTTCCAGAATCTAATATTAAATCCATCTTTCTCTGCACAATAACATCAAGTTTTCTGAATCTATATGATTTCATAACAGATTATGGGCAGGACAACGCAAAGAATATCGCACAACTACTAGTTACGAAGCTTAAACATTTATGTGGGATCTATTCCCACATGCAGAAAGAACACAAAACCAATAGTTAAACCGAGAGCAAACCCTACCTGTGCATGTGTATAATGGAGATTGAGTATTAAGGTCCCAGAATCGAACAGTAGTATCACCAGAACCACTGGCCAGATGTCGTCCATCTGGGCTGAATGCTACTGAAAGAACAGCCTCTGTATGACCTGCAGGATTATAACGATAAAAGAAAAATCATATGAAAGTTCAGAATACCTCTGTTAGCAGAGTAATAAAGAATTTTAATTCCCACCAGAAACTTTAACCCCCTAAAGACTACAAACATCGTGCAGATATAAGTAAAATTTCAATCTTTATGCCCAGCCTGATGCTAGTATATAGACAACTGTACACAGGTCAATACCTCATTCAAAACGTTAAATATTAAACGATCTATTCCAACAACCAGCAAAGCCTGGATGTAATTTACAGACCAACAGGGCAATACCTGTAATTAATTTTTATCTGTGGGGCCACTAAAAAGGGAGCATTTGGGACCATGTTTCCTTGCCATTCAACCAAAGACCAAAGTAAAAATGGATGCCATTTTCATCTGAAAAATAAACTTGCAGACTCACTTAGCATCTGAAGTGTCTTGGAAGAGACAACATTGTGATAAAAAAGAATTATTTCATCAAAGTTAACATAATTAAGACACTGGTCAAAAATAATCAAAACTGATTCGCCGAAATGTAAAACATCACAGACAAACACCATGAAAACTATATATCAACACATAATTAAAGCATGCAATTACTATTGAACCTCAAGAGAAGACTGATTGTCATATTCACTAAGTTTAAACAGGTCTGCTGAAATCAGGAACTATAACATCGCCCTTCAACCTGAACTGGCCTTCATGCACCTTTTCCATCTATATGTTTCCTAACACTACAAGATAATACAAGTTATTTCATTACTTGTTAGAAAGAGCCATGACATGTTACTTCATTATGTTGCAAAATGGACAACTTTGTCCCAAAAACATCACCCTATAAAGGCGTTTGAAAGACTGCATGATCATCATCTGACAATTATAGCTTGTATTTTGTACTTTGTTATATGATTTCTGTGAATCTACTTAACTGGGAACTACTGCTTCCCACCATTTCCATAACCACAAATGTTTCCAGTACAAAAACAGAGATGAAAAACCCTGGAAGCACCAGAGACATTTCTAGGGAATTTCCCGTCCAGAAAGAAAAAAATCATAGAAATGTCCACAAATGACCAAAATAGCTCAATGGGACTAGAAAGTAGAACATGTAATACTGGCAATGTGAAAGTGCCGATGGCAACTCCTATGCGCAAAAATAAGTACAAATAAAAATAAAGATCACAAAGGGGTAAACACAAGAGGTGAAACCTAGACCAAAAAAAAAGGGAAATAGGTAGTGCTCTATGCAAGAAGAGAAACATTAATCTGCACCAGAAAAAGAGGGAGCTAGCATTGTTGTTGCCAACCATAATTAAGGTGCCAACACAGAACTTGAGAATGTTATCTGGGATTGGCCCAGACTCAGTGGACCAAGCTGGATAATTTTGTGGGGAAGCTGGGTGCTCCATGCTGGAGCTCTCCTAACCTTTGAAGTTGTGATGGGAGAAACCTAGTGTATATACCAGACTCCTCAAGCTCAGCTGCAAACCTGTCCCAGCCCTAAGCCAAGTGCTGGAATGGGTATGTCTAGGTGACCTCGCAACAAATATGGGTGGTCTCCCAGCAAAACAAGAGAGAGGGCACCTATTGGGTTTACACAAACATGATCGTAGATAGGAATACACATAAGAATAAGAAAGAGAACATATTGCTTAATAATGAGTGATACAAAGGTCTCATTACAAAGTGTGATAAGATAATAAGATAATTTTATTAAAGTCCGACGAATGACCATAAATAGGTCAAAGGGACTGCTAGGTACATCAGAATCAATACATAGTGGGAATGCAAGTGCAGCTCCTATAAAAGCATATCTGACCTATGAGGTCAAATACCTAAAGTCTAAAGTCTAACATCTAAAACTAAAAAGATACAAAGCTGGAAGTCCCAAAGAAGAAAGGAACACTATCAAGATTTCGAGAGCCTGGGAAAATGTCTCAACTGAATGTGCCTAGAGAATGTGTTGAAGGTCTCGGGGTGCCATTGCCTATTGATGAGGAGGAGAAGCTACTAACCACTAAATGTATACTCACAGTAGGTGGATCTCTCCTACCATCCAAAGGCGCAATGAAGAAACCCTTGATGGAGAACTACCAGATGAACTAGAAGATCTAGAAGTATTGGAAGATCTAGGAGCAACATACTACTTGGAAGAGGCCACTCTCCACTAAGATCTAAATGAGAAGGAAGAAAGGTGTCTACTATGAACGATAGAAATGTCCTAGGCCCGAACTCGAACCCAACACTATCACAAGGGTCTCACAAGCGAAGCTCGAGGATCTCCCCGAGATCTCACTGATTTGGAAGTTGAGGTGGAACTACTCTCTACATGCTTCTTGGTGCCTCTATCTGTAAGCACAGGGCAGAAAGAGGTGATTGTCTTAGTAGTATCTAGTAGTGGGAGGAATCTAATCCCAGAAACCTCCCACATGTATAATGCCAACCACCACTAGTTTGGATACATGAGGAAGATGGAGAGGGACTTCTGAGACTCCATGAAAAGAAAATCGTATCAACTTCGGATCTCATAGAAATGGGGCATCCAAAAATGAAATGCTCCTCCATCTCAGTCACCTATAGGTGCCCAAATTGACAAGCCCAATCCACTTGTGGAATATGGTGATCGACATCCACCCAAAGCCAATAAGAACCAACCCAAAAATGGTTGTGAGGGGATCCTGGGGGCATGCATCTAGTGGCGAAGTGAAGTGTATAGGTTGGTCTAACAATGAGGTCGTCTCTCACCTCCATGAAATGCTCTACATAGAAGGCCAACTTGGGTTTGAGCTCGTGGGGTGGATCTACCCAAGTGACTTGAATGTACTATTTGTAAATTTCCTCCCTAATGATCTTGTTCAACGCCTAGTTATTCAGCAAGAGATGGCCAAGGGCATCCAGGGAGTACTTGAA
>ML836106.1:9257-19541 GCA_009831015.1 Picea engelmannii
TGTGAAGTATCTGCATACCCTTCTCACTCATGTGTCCCAACCTATGATGCCACAATGCTGTATCCACTCCTGTAGAAGCTAAAGATATAGAAGAGTCAGTATTACCAGTACATAAATACAATGTACCTACCTTCTCTCCTTTCGCTATCACCAATGATCCTTTGATAACCTTCCACGTCTTATCCATAAATATGGATATACAACCTTCACTTGCCAACTGCCCTGTTGAAATTAGATTTTTCCTTAAATCTAGAATATGTCTTACCTCTTTCAACAACCATTGGTTTTCATTGCTTTGCTTTATTTTTACCTTTCCCATTCCAACAATTTTGCATGGTGCATCATCACCCAAATGAACCTGTCCAAAATTACTTTGAACATAATCTAGAAAATGTTTCCTATGGGGTGTGACATGAAATGAAGCCCTTGAATCTACTACCCAAGACTCAGAAATATTATCTACAGAAAGAATCCAAGCATCTTGTAACACATCACCTATTACATTTGCTTCCTGATTTCTCTCCTGCTGTCCATGTCTTTGTTTCTTTGGAGCTCTGTAGTCTTTCTTCAGATGTCCTTTCTTCCCACAATTCTAGTACTCTATCTTTCCAAGTTTGGATTTGGATCTGCCCTTCCTAGAATTCCCACGGTTCCCTGAGCCCTTTCCTCTATCCTTTTGTCTTCGCCTGTTCTCCATGTTCAACACATTACCTGATGTCTCACCTGTGCTTTTCTGTCACATTTCCTCACTAAGGATAACACCAACAACATCATCAAATTTTAAAGTATTTGAACCGGAGACATAGTTACTTACAGCCATGACCAAGCCATTCCAGCTTTCTAGCAATGAGCACAAGATTAGAAGAGCCCTAACCTCATCATCAAAGTCCACTTTTACAGAACTTAGTTGATTAGTAACCATATTAAATTCATTTAAATGATCTGCAACAGACCCACCTTCCAACATCTTCATATTAAATAATCTCTTCATTATAAATACCTTATTGGACGTCGAGGGTTTTTCATACAATTTGGCCAATGCGTCCATCAAACCCTTCGTTGTCTTTTCTTTTGAGATATTGAAAGCCATCGACGCTGCCAGGCTCAGCCATATCGTTCCTAGAGCCTTTCTGTCAAGAATCTCCCATTATTCGTCCTTCATGGCCGCCGACTTCTTTGCTACTCCGCTCAATGGTAGGAATAGATCCTTCTAATATAAATAATCTTCTATCTGCATCTTCCATAACTAGTAGTTTTGGCCGTTAAATTTCTTGACCCTAAACTTTCCATCTTCTGACATTACTCCCACTCGAACCAGGAACCCTCTTTTCCTGCGAGTTACCTTACGCTCTGATACCAGTTGTTAGAAAAACAGGACTACGGAGCAATAAAATAAAACAAATGTGGAAATAAAACACAGAAGATACACAATACAAGAGAGACAAAAATTTACGTGGTACACCCAGTGTGGGCTACGTCCACCAGAGAAATTGCCAGGTCCTTTCTTTATTATTATCCAACAAAATGAAGGGATACAACTTACAGCAAAACCCGCTGTAACCTCCTCTTCTTTCTCTCACAGTCTCCTCTCTCATAATACAATACTTGCCAACCTACATAGACACAATACATTTCCCTCATAAAAGAGGGTTGCCTTCTAGGGAAAAAAACCCTAACATAATCTCTATCGTTAGATCTGTGACCTTATAATGAACGGACTAGATTTACAATGAAATTACAATATACTTTTACAAGGCAATTTTTTCTTCGGGGGCTTCACCCCCGAACCCCCGCTGGGGGCCCGCTTGCCCCCAGACCCCCCAGCCAGGGAGATAGCCCCCCCAGACCTCGCATAGGGGGTACCCTCCCTCTGCACTCCCCCGCGTGGAAGAGTGTACATACTTTTGGGGTGTAAATACTTCATGGGGTATAAACACGACTAAAAGTAAAAGACCTCTAAATCAGGAAGATAATCAGGCTCCACAACCAACAGGCTCAAACATACATCATATGCAAGAAATATCACGTTCTGTCCACTTTGCCAAACATGCCAAAAAGTGCTGACTGTACAGTCCATACAGTCTGACTTTGTAGACCATAGTGGTGATGTGGCATGGGACTGTACTGGTGACATGGAAATGTGCTAATTTGGATGCTGACATGGTCGTGGTTTACGTGGACCAATTGATGGTAGACATGTTTCATTTTGTGGTCGAATGGGAAGGTGCCATGTGGCACCCCATCGTTGGTATGTAGTGTAAAATTTTATGGAGGCCATCAGGGTTGAACCCACGACCTTCGGGCGTGGGGGGAAGAGTCTTGGAAAATTCCGGGCTACCAACCTGCCTACATTAGTTCTTAACTACTATAGCCGTAAAAGTTTATTTAAACTTGCGTTGAATGTAGTTCGGGCAGATTCCAGGCTGGGGCTTAGCCCCAACCCTTGGTTACACACCTTACCACTCACCATACGGCCTTTGGCATGGGGAACCAACGATTAAGTCCACGGTCACATATTACTCCACCATATGACCATGACGTGGATATTCTAATGGTTAGCCGGTGGGGTGCTTAAATTTTGGTCGACACTTGGCCACATGGGGGGCCATGCGAGCACTACCTTCGTCGAGAAAGGTGCCAGTTGCTAATAGTGCAACAATTTTCCAGAGATTGCGGAACGAGTGTGTGTGCTAGGTTTTTGGCATGGGAAACACTCAAGAGCTAGGTTATTCACACACATGTGTGATTTGGAGGACCAGAGACATCATGCTTGAAGGGAAATCTTGAAAGAAGAGTATTTTCTTCATTTTTTGGCCAAACCAAGTGCAATAAGAGCCCAACTAGGGGTTTTTGAACGTTCATGAGCCATTGGAACCATCTATTTGACATTATGAACATTGTAAAGAACTATTTTTAACACTTTGAGCATATAATGAAAATAATCCCTTGGAAGTTGGACCAGGAGATGTAGCCCAAGAGAGGGGTGAACTCTTTTATCATTTTGCTGTGTTATGTGCTTGTTTAGATGGATGTTTATGACTGTTTATGCTGCTTATTTTAAGTGTGAAACTCAATATTTTATGTGCATGAAACTTGATCCTATTTTCTAAGTCACATAACTTGTTCACTAGCAAATTTTTACACACAAGCCTTCTTCATTTTTAATCAAGTTGGTATCAGAGTTAAGGTTTTTTAAGGTTTGATTATTTGGAAGTGTTTTTTTTTTTTCTTTATTCTGATGCTTATATGGTTGAAGCTCACAAGAGGAGAAGGTCAACTTGTAGAGCCAAGTTCTCAATTTTCAAGAAGGAGAACTATACATTCACCTCAAGATTCAAGGAGGCATTCACCAAGTATGGCTCATGAGGAGAGTCCTGGAAATATTACTTCAGAAGATGAAACTTTTAGAAAAGATTTTTATGATATGACAAAAATGGTGAAATTTTTATTTGAAGTAATGAATGCAAGGTTGCAAGGTGAAAGCTCAAATCCTCCAAGAGGTAATGAAGATAGTGGTGCTAAAACTCCAAAAGGAAATGGAGGGAATGGTGATACTCCACCACCTTCACCTCCATCTTTCACTTCTTCTACCATTTCACAACCACCTCCAAATTCTCCAAAAAAACATGGTAAAATTCCTCCACAAACTCCTTTACTTAAGCTTGATATTACATTTGAATTTCCTATGTACAATCGAGAGGTAAATGCTGAGAAATTGGATAACTGGATTTATCAAATTGAAGTGTATTGTAGGATACAAAGAGGAACATAGTCCAGAGGTGGAAGTAAAAAACACAGACCAGCCTGAAACTCAGAATCCAGAGACAGGGACAGAGACGAAGACCTCCGATCCTCCGAAGGAGCAGGACTCACTTGTCACACCAGGAAAGGCGACGAAGCAGATCGGGGAACCCATCACCTCTGTCACACCCTTGCAGTCGGCACAGGGAGATGTTAGCGAGGGATGGATATTTGGTGAAGAACTGAGACCTATAAGGGAAGAGGAACTCCCCCCTAATGAATTCTTTTTTGACAGAAAGAGAAAAGCTGTAGTAAAGCAATAATTTTATCAAGAGGGAGAGTCCACTGTTAAAAAATTCAAAGTGATGACAGATGGAAAAAACAAGAAGAGTGATGAATTTGCCACAGAGATAGCAGGGACGCTAGGAGCATATGCGTCAGCGAACCAATTCTCCGTCGCGATGTTGAAAAATCAGCTCAAGAGAAAGAATCGACTAATCAAGACTCTTGAAGCTCGAGTAGCTTCGGCTGCAGAAAACGTTAAGAGTCAAGCGAGTGGAGAAATAGAACTGGCCCGATTGGCCGATAAGAAGGAAATCGAAGTCCTCAAAACCAAGCTGGAACAAGCAAATTCAGTGATTCGAGATGGTCGGGTATAGTTGGGTCAGCAGAGGGGTATGATCACACAGCTACAGGCTCAGTTAGAGGTCGCAGAAAGCAAAGTGATCGACATCGAGATTGTTAAATCCCGAGCAATCGATATTCGGAGCAGAATCTCTTCTTCTCAACAGAGTCTGCTAAACAAAGTGGGGGAGATTCGAGAATATTGCTTGTTAATACATCAGATTTCTGAGAATCTGATTGTCAAAGAAAGAAACGCAGAAGCCGCTCAGGTCGCCTTCCAAGAAGCATTGATAGCTACCAGCAATAGATTTTCAGCAGGGCTCCCTGGACTCACCATTGCCGAACAAACTAGGGGTGATATTTTGTTAAAGAATTGAGAACATGATATTACTTTAAGCAAGGAGCAGGCTCAGAAAGTGGAAAATTCATTAAAAGAAGCTTTCAATGCCATAAATGGTGAGCTGTTAGGGATGGAAAGTGGAGGTGACACAGAGACGCTAAGGCAGATGAATATGGAACGGATTTTCCTCGACATGAAGGAGAAGAATGAGAGAAATTCGGCGGAAATATCTAAGATGGACAGGGTAGACATGGCTCAAATTGACCAACATTTGATACAACCTATTGCACAACTCGGCGCCCTTGACATTGTCGATGCACAAATAGGTGATAAACTTCCACAGTTAGCCCCAAAGTGCTATTTTTCCGAAGCCAGTTGTCAAGCCGAGCCTTCACAGCTTGTATCACAATTTGTAGACAAGTGTATCATGTACACTGAATCCATGCGAACACAAGCACCTGACACTTCTTGAAAATAGAGTAGGAAATGGAGTGATTTCGCTCCTCCCAGCTGTCGAGCAGAAATTTCACAGCTTGTATCCCAGTTTGTAGACAAATGTATCATATGCACCAAATCCACGCAAAGGCAAACACCTGGCACTTTTTGAAAATAGAGTAGGAGAGGTGGATGGATTTGGCTTCTCTCATTTGTAATGAAATTAATGAAACCGTTGAGTTTCACGATGAGAGAATTTTGTATAAATAGACCACAAAAAGAAGAAGAAATGGCTGGACTTTTTGGTATTGAATTGTAAGAGAGTTCTTGCATTCGAGAAATTAATACAAGCAAATTTGAAGATTCCTGATTCTGTCACGACTGTGTTACAAGTTTGTTTCGTTATGTCTTTTGTTTCTTTTCATTTTTCTCTACATAATTGATGTGTATCACTATAATTTAGTACGACCACTACTATAGTGAAGGGATTTTATCTTTCTGTAATTGTTTCTTGTCTTTCCTCTGCACCAGCTATCAGCGGGTGTAAGACCAATTTGCATTTACAGAATTTTATATTTATTTACACTATGTCAATTATTTCTATGTCAATTTCTTCTTCTGTGTATGTGTGAGTTTTCTGATGATAGGAACCTTACGTTATTCATAGCTAAATGTTTTTCTCTCATTCCACATCTTTACTAAAAAATAATACAGTTACGGGAAAGGGCCTTCAATTTGCATTCCTATTTTGTTCTTCATGCAAAAATTTCTCTTATTTCGACTGAATTAAAACAATGTTGAATTCTCCCTCTAAACTATTTTCCATACTGGTATTGTTCCTCAATGACTGTCCCTGCAGCAACTCAACCTAATATTCAACCCAGACTATCTAATCAAATACATATCGCTTTAAATCTTTTTGACACGATCCTTAAAACTGTGAATACACGGGAGGAATTAGAACGTTCATGGGCAACCATTGAACAAGATATCGCTACCCAGGAACAGTTGGAAGCTAGACAGCGAGAACGTAGAAACCCTCATTAGTTTCCTATACCGAAGGTTAGTGCAATATTTATCAACCTTTATCATACTTTCGGATTCCTTGACACTGTACTTTTAAGCCTTAAGTACAGACTCATGAACAACATCTTTCTGGCGCCGTTGCCAGGGAATCGAAGTTACGAAATCTTTTCCCTGGGAAAATGACAAATTATTTCGTTGATAGTGTTACTCTTTGATAGTGAACATAGAGTACACACAGTTTTAAGGATTTTTAATCTTTCACTTGGCGACTCCACTGAAACACAAACTGGTGTCTGGTAGAAGGCATACCAGATAGAACCCGGATGACAAGCCGATTATGCCTGTTAATAATCCTGAAATTTTTTTAAGAGTGAGAGGCTCGTTTGAGGCAACCGCTTCAGTCAAAAAACCCGAGAACCCACTTTTCAAGAATAAATTCCCTTCAGAACCTCCTACTTCCTGCAGTCCTCTATCTGATATCCAAGATCCGTAAACAAACTACCCAGAATTTAGGAGTGAGTCACATCAGACTTTTCCATCTATAAACAAGGGAAAAGGTCCTTTGGAAAGATCGTTGTCATTTGACATACCAACCTTTCTTCAACAGAACTTCCCAGTTTCACCTAATTCAAAAGAGTGTGTTACACCCTCTTTTCCCACTCCCAAGTCAATGGTAGGCGTCAGAGGAGGAGGTGGAGGACGACCGGATGTCCCTCCTCCTAGAGTATTTTCAAAAGTAGCGGTAAGATACACTCCCTTGGTTTTACCCGTTCCCCTTCATGATTTACCTGACAACTACATCAAAAATCTTCCTAAGTTCACTGGAGAGGGAGATCTAACCGCAACCGAGCATATAAAATTTTTTGACCAGTTCACAAACATCTGTGGTATTGAGCATGAGGATGTCTATTTCAGACTACTTGTCCAGACCTTCGAAGGACATGTCCGAACTTGGTTTCGGAGTCTTCCTGCAACTTCTATTCAGACATATGACGCCTTGGAAAATGCTTTCCTCAGACAATGGGGAGAGCGAAAGGATCACTTGTATTACCTTACCGAGTTTGGGTCCCTAAAGAAAAAGAACTCAAAAGCCATTATGGAATTTATTCTGAGATTTAACAAACTTTATAATAAAATTCCAGCCGCTATTAAACCTTCCGAAGCCTCAGCCAAAGTAACCTTTGCGGGAGCTTTCGAACCTGATTTTGCATTGCTTTTGCGAGAAAGAAGAGGAGCCACACTGAATAGAATGCAAGACGACACTGTCAAAATAGAATCTAATATGATGGCTTCGGGTAAGTTAAAGGCTAAAGGAGAAACTGGCAACCGTGATAATAGACACTATAGGGAACCAGCGGGTCCTTCCAGGTGAAATAGATACACTGACGAAAGAGTGGATGATATGGCCTGAATAATTAAAGATCTGTCTAACAAAATCTCTAGGATGGAGTTGGATCAGGCGAAAGCTGATTCTTCTAACAAAAGGGACTTCAGGAGAAACCCAAATCCCCAAAATCAACAGAGGAAAATAAAGAATGAAGATCAAAAAATACAAGCTCCACTAAAAAACGAAAATTTTATAGGAGTAAGTGACCTCCAAGATTTCGGAGATTCGGAAGATGAAGTTGCATGTTTCGGTGATGAGTGTTCGCAGCCATTTCTGACCAGGGAAGACTACGAGGAATCCTTAAATACTCCTCAACCGTCTAATGAAGAAAAAGAAGGTGATCATACTGACCTCTGCGTATCTCATCCAGAAACAGAAATGATAGCGGCTGATTTTCAACTCAGATACAATCTGAGATAAAAAAATAAGCCCACCTCAACTGACCAACCTAAGAAAATCCTGCCAAGGGGTCAATCTCATGAACCTCCTTTGGAAGAGACATTGTTACCCAACAATAAAGTCAAGATAACAAAGACTCAAGAGTCTGAGGTGAAAAAAGCTAAAAACCAAACAAAGGAAGCAGGACCGATAAATAAAGTTTCATCCCCGACTAAGGTCACGAGCGATAAGGCAATCCAGAAAAACAAGTCGGAAGAAAAAAGCTCAGAAGTCTTAACCAAAGAAATGGACAAGGCCAATACATCTTACAATTTTGAAAATGAATTAAATAAAATTAAGATACCGATTCCTTTGATAGAATTAGCAAAAAACCCCACTTATCGGAAGCAAATTGCCAAAGCAATAGGTGTTTATGAGCCAGAAATTCACTCCGACATTATCAACATAGAAGATGACAGACCTAACATCACCTTTGGACCTCATTTTGATGGATTCAAAGACAACGTCGCCCCTTTCTATATCACCTTGAATATACAAGACCAACTACTGCATAACTGCATGTTAGACTCCGGGGCTTCACATAATGTTATGCCCAAAACTATAATCGAGAGGCTGGGGCTCCAGATCACTAGACCCTATGGAGACCTATACTCCTTTGATTCAAGAAAGGTTAAATGTATGGGAATGATGAAAGATCTGGTAGTTACCCTAGCTCAGGTCCCGGTCAAGAGTATCCTAATGGATGTGGTTATTGCAGATATTCCCCCCAAATATGGTATGTTGTTATCCAGATCATGGGGAGCCAAGTTGGGGGGTTCTCTACAACTAGACATGTCATATGCTACAATTCCAATTTTCGGTGGCCAGTTTACCCGTTTGTACCGAGAAACAAGATTAGCGTATACTGTCAGTGATCCTTAGAATCCGAATAACTTTCCCATTTACGTTGTAGACCAAGATCTGGGGAATTGCATATTGTCATTTGATGATGGTTTGGATGGGTGTCCAGAAGAACTTGATATGAATCAAGAAGAGCTTAGCCCCTTGACTGAAGAACTATGCAAAGGTGGTATCTGGAAAATGTACTTCGATGGCGCTTCGTCTTCCGAAGGTGCTGGTGCTGGCGTATTTTTAGTAGCGTCTGAAGGTAAGTTTATTGTCCCTTTCTCATATCGTTTGCAGTGGGATATAGATTACACCAATAACGTATGTGAGTATGAAGCATTAATCTTAGGTTTAGAGGCTGCGAAGAAGTTAAATATAAAAAACTTGGAGGTTTACGGTGACGCCGAATTGATAGTAAGACAAGTAAACCGACAATACCAAACCAAGCATCCTAGACTAAGAACATACAGAAATTGTTCTTGGGATTTGATGGAAATTTTTTTCTCATCTATAAAAGTCCATTTTATTCCTCGCACAAAGAATCTACATGCTGACGCATTGGCTAAGGTAGCCTCAACCTTTTCCCCTCCCACGAATGTTAAATTGAAATATCATATTGAAATCAGATATAAACCCTCTATACCAGACAATGTCCGACACTGGCAGGTTTTTGAAGATGACGAACAAATTCAGAAATTTCTTATAGCAATAGGCAAGTTCTTTGAAACCCATCCAGATCAAGAAAACCAAAACGACCCGATGTGGATTATGCAAGAAGATGAAGATCCTGAAACCTTCCGAGAAAAAATAGCGGATCATCGCATGTTGGTCCTCAAAAATAACCAAATCCCGAAAGGCTTAATTCCTTTGGAAAGACTCTTCGATCAGAACAACATACCTGTGAAGTCCACTTTGCAGCCCCAACCAGAAGAAGTGGAGGATTGCAACATAGGAACTGAAAAAGATTCCAGGATAGTAAAGATATCTAAATTCCTCCCTCCTAAGGTAAAAGACCATTATAGAGACTTACTCAGACAGTATAAAGATGTTTTTGCCTGGTCCTATGACGAGCTTCGAACATATGATACTTCTATAATTGAGCACAAGATACCTTTGAAGCCCAGAGTCAACCTTTTAGGCAGAAGCTCAGGCAGTTTAACCCCATTTTGTTTCCTGTTATTGAAAAGGAAGTTAAGAAGCTCTTAGATGCGAAAATAATTGTACCTCTAAGATACTCAGACTGGGTGGCAAATTTGGTCCCTATCAGAAAAAAGAACGGAGAAATCAGACTATGTGTGGATTTCCGGAACTTGAACAGATCCTCCCTTAAAGATAATTATCCACTTCCTAAAATGGATCACGTCCTGGAAAGGGTAGTTGGAGCAAATCGAATGTCTATGATAGATGGGTTTTCTGGGTACAACCAAATCGCCATGAACGAGCAAGA
>ML836106.1:47508-63284 GCA_009831015.1 Picea engelmannii
TTCTCAAAACTCTTAAATTGAAACCCTAACTAACCCTAGCGACCTACTAACCCTAACCCTAAGATGACGTCTTGCCTCTTATGAACTTTTGCTTGGTATTAAAGTTGCGGCTAAGTCATCCATTGATAGATATTGAAGTGTTGCATATTTTCCTTGGCTTGTTTGACAAAATGTTCACTTCATTGTCTAGTTAAACTAACCTAGAATAGGGCTGACGTCACCCTTAGTAGTATAGTGACGCAATAACAATATATATATATATATATATATATATATATATGTATGAGCACATTTAATGTGTTGTGATAGCACAAGGATTGATTTTGTACATTGAATGCAAGTATCATTTGGTATTTATTGAAGAAGTAATATTATAAGCCATTATCTTTATTCGTAATCATTGACTTCGTCAATAATTACATTTATTATTGCTCGTGTATATCAAAGATAGTCATCAGCAATTGATGTACTAACCACTGTTTGCACGTTTTAGTTTTATTTGCCTTGTCTCGCAAACAGGTGCCTTTTTCAGTGGAATACTTTCTCTTTGACTATCTCTATTGGCAGTAATCTGTGAAAGGAAACCCTCATCTTGATCCTTTAAACCTTAAGACCTTTCAGAACCCCAGATTACTAGGGACGTCTCCCTTGGGATTAGCCACCCTGAATAGAAAGAGGCCCCCATCAAGGTGACAGTGGGTGGGGAAGCTCCTGTTACGCCAATTTGACTATTGCGTTCAATCTATTAAACCTATCCTACAAATTGAGCGATAACAAGACCTAGTAAGCATTCACACTTAAAAATTCACATCAAAGATGAGTGCTTTGATACCAACATGATCTGGGATCTTTTCATCGATATGACTTATTAAAGAATTGTATTAAATGAGCATAAATTAAAGTGAACCTTAAATAAGGAAAGCTCAATAAGAAAGAGACATAAGCATCAATTTGAACACAAAAAAAATGATAACAGAGTTCCTCCCTGGTGGACTATGTCTCTGAGTCCTGCTCTCAAATGGGTAGGCCTTTGTATTAACTCAGCAAAATAATTTGGAAAAATACATAAGTATACCTCATTATGGAATTAAGCTACATAATCGTTTTTTAGATCAGAAAACAAACAACACCATTCAATTCGTGGCGTCGAATTACCCAAAAAATGATTGTCTCCACACTTCAATCTGACTCTGGCACTCCCAGGCCCATGAGCAATTTTGTCTCAGTTTTCATGCATGCAACTTACAATAAATGTTTGTACCCCTGCATCTATTTTCATGCCCGATCATACCCTATTACGCCTCCCCAGAACTGGAAAAAAATCAGTTTAAATAGTTAAACCCCGACGAATAAAACAATAAAGGTCATTCAGGTCGGTTGGTAATTTTGGTGGTGGTTAAGGTTCGGGGTCTGGGAAGTCCGAGGTTTGAATCGCCTCCCAGCCCATTTTAGTTGTGTGTTGTAACAAGTTCTAAACGTGGCAGGGGTCCAATGGATCGGTCATCGGAAAAGGCGTCGGTCAGTCGGTACTCGTCGACAACACCACCCAAACCATATGTTGATATATACCAGTCGTCAGATCCAACACCAGTCGGTCCAGCAGCTGGATTTTTATTTTGATTTGATTGAATTCTATCCCTCAGTGGGAAAATCAAGGGTGCCACATGGAACCTCTAGATTGGGCCACATGGTGCCTTCCTATTATTTTCTTGATACACAGTCAGCTTCCCAGGTAGCACTTACGTCATCTACCATGCATCATCGTCGTACAGGTCCACGTCATCCATCTGCATAGCCATCCTTCCATGTGTTGTATGGACTTCGATGTGGCCTTATGGACTGCCACGTGGAACTTTCTCATTGGTCCATATGTCGACCTGAAAACGAGTGACACCTAGTAGCCTCTGGTGCTACCACGTCATCATGATGATGGCATTATGACACATGTCTCTCTCTGATTGATCCATGTACCATGTACAAATGTTGATTTCATATGTACTAATGTTGACATCAACAATACAAATACTAACTCATCCATGTTGATTGGGCTAGGTTGAACAAAAATTTGATCGTGAATATCTTTCGATCTATAACTTTGTTTGACAAACCATTTACGTCATTGGAAATCTTGCGACGCACTCTTCGCGATGATGCCAATTTTACTGAGTTTTGTTGACTTTGAATTTTTTCCTTTTCTCTATCTATTAAGGTCATTCTAAGATTCATGAGGTACTTTTGAGAATTATGAATCATTCCTAGGCCTCTCTGGATCCTTTCAGATCATTTTGGTACATGGTTGATGCATGATATGGTATAGGTTTTGGTACATGATTTATGCATGATATGTTATCGGTTTTGATACATGGTTTATGTACATGGTATGGTACAGGTTCTGGTGCATGCTTGATGTAGATGGTATGGTGATGGTTTTGGTATCCATGTGAGTGAATTTGGTTATAGTTGGTTGATGATGATATATCGATGACAGTGACAGTGATAGTGATGGTGACAGAGACAACAAAAGGTTGGATGATTGGTTGATCATTTGGTACAGGTTGATGTGACATAGTAACAATGATTGGTTGATGTGATAGTGACAGTGATAGGTTGGTTGATGACAGTAGTAGTTACAATTTGATCGATGGTAGTGATAGTTTGAGTCTACACTTATATTTCAGAGTGGAATACGAGGAAAGGAAAGGGGGTTGTAACCTCCTTCTGTTTGGTGTCGAAGAACTCAGGGATTTGGAGCTTCCTTCAGGTTGGATCCTGTAAACTAGGGGATTGAATCCTCCTTCCACTTGTAGATGAATAAATCAAGGAGTTGGAGCTTCCTTCAGGTTGGAACCTGTAAACTAGGGGGTTGGAGCCTCCTTCTAGTTGTATCTATAGAATTCAAGGAGTTGGATCTTCCTTCAGGTTGGAGCCTATAAAATAGGGTATTGGAGCCTCCTTCCAGTTGTAGCTAGAGAATTCAAGGAGTTGTAGCTTCCTTCAGGTTGAAGCTTGTAAATGGGGGGTTGGAGCCTCCTTCCAGTTGGTGCTAGAGAATTTGGAAGTTGGTGCTTCCTATTAATGTATTCTTTATATATATAATAAAGCATTATGTGGTTTTCTCCCATTTGGGTTTCCATGTAAATTCGGGCATACTATGTATATGTGGTTATTTATTATGCACTGATGAATGATATTGTTTATGATGCAATGATATATTGAATGCATAGAGTGATAAACTATTGAATAATGTTGATAAAGTTGAATCTTATATATATTTTTGTTGAAAGTGGTAAAAAGTGATCATACTAATTCACCCCACCCCCTCTCGGTATTCCAACAAGAGGAGCTACAAAACCTTGTGTGTAGAGTAACCTTTTGTTATGAAGAAAAATGGAAACAGAGACGGTTAAATCCTAACCCTCGATTCTCTAATATCAACGACCAAGATAAAAGGTTCGAGGCCCACAGTGGGAACTAAAAAATGACTAAGTCCCAAGACATCATGGAATGATGGAGAATGAAAATTATGTGTGAATAAATGCAATAGTCTTGCGGCCTTGCAGACCCGCAGTGAAATCTTGGAAAAATGGTTAAGTATCAAGAATATGTTGAATGTTCAATATATCAAGAAGTGGCTAAGAATGAATATTGAATCATTCGGATATACAAATCCATAAGAATCATGGAAATACTATAGTCTCATGACCTGTGGTAAAAAGCTCAAAAAATGACTAAGTTTGATGAGATTTTTGTGGTGAGGATTGTTTTCAGACGTGTTCAGAGAAACTAAGTATTGATATATCACATAGTAGAAAAGGTATGTAAAGAAATGAGCATAAACCTACGGACCCACGGTGAGATATTCTAAAAATATAATAAGTTTCGATACTTTGTGGAGATAGTGAAGCACAATGGAGCATTGAGAAGAATAGAAGATAAAGAACAAGCCCGCGGAACCACGATGAAAGCTTGGAAAAATAATCAAGTCCCAAGATCTCCTGGAGATAATAAAGAGGAGAAGCATTGAAAGTATATAAGGAAATGTTGTAGATCAATGGTGGAATATCAAAGTATGAAGATGATAGATCGAAGATTGTGTCTTATTAGAGATCTTATCCAATGGTAGTTGTAAGCTGAAGGCTTGAGCTATATAAGACTTGGATCAATGGTAGAGATTGAATCTTGATGAAATATAACAACTCATAATGGTAGATATTGAATCTTGATAAAATCTAACGGCTCATAATGTCTCGTAGTCTCATAGTGAAAAACTTAGAAAAGTTTCGAAGTGTAGGTGCAAAATGAGTGCAGCGAAACATGGGGGTGCAAGTTGGACATCACGGAGATGTGAAGAAATGTGGCTTAGGCCCACGAACCTGCAGTGAGTCTTCAATAAAAATTTCTAAGTATTGGTAAAGGACATATCTACGGTCGATATCAATCTAATATATGATCAGACAGTGACTGTGAATCGAAGACATGTGGTCCCATAGGAATAGATCGACGACTAGCATTTAATCAAGAGAATACCATACGACTATTGTATTTTGTGGTTGCATGATGTTTTCTTGTGAACAGGAAAGTAAATCAATGGTTGTGATTCAACATAGGATGAGATCAAACAATTATTGTGCATTGTGGTTACATGTGGTCCAAATATGATTGATGGTTGAGAATTAGTCAAGGATAGATTGGACGAGCATTGAGATTGTATTGTGCGACCATGAAGTAAATCAACAGATGAGATTGAATCCAGGAACATATTCTATAATTGTACATCGATATTATTCTTTTAACAAATCAAGTACGAAAAAGAAGGGGTTTTGGACAGGTCCATGCAGCATGGTTTTATGGAGATCTAGAGTCGGCCCTGTATTCTTTGGATATGTGGAAAAATATTTTGGTGTATATTTTATATAAATATCCATTATATTGTGAAGTTTCAAGTGTGAGGTGTGGAGATATGTAATGAAGAACTTGCGTTTGCAGAACAAAATGTGAGAAGAATAGAAAATATAATTAAAGAGGAATGTGTCAGAGTGTTTGGGTGGTACAAGGTAGGTTAATTGGAAGTAGATTTGTTTCAGGGCGTTTGGATGGTACAAGGTAGGCTAATTGGAAGCAGATTTGTTTCAGGGTGGAAGGGTGGTGCAATGTCCTCATATTTCTTAACAGGTTGGTGCCTAGGAAATCGGTATCTACATATTGTAAGTAGGTGCTTACAATGAAGATTGGTGTCTTCAATAAATTAATAGGTTGGTGCTTGGTAGATTGGTATCTGAATACTATAAGTTGGTGCTTACAGTGAGTATTTGTGTCCTCAATAGATCACCAGGTTGGTGCATGTCAAGTTGGTGCTTGAAAAATTGTAAGTGGGTTCTTACTACAGGGATCGGTGGCCCTCATAGGTTGAAGCCTGTAAACAATGTAACTCTTGATTATTATAAGAAAAACTTTCCATGGTTTTCTCCCTTATTAGGTTTCCATGTAAAATATATTTGCATTGTGCCTTTGTGTTTATCTCTTTTGATATGTAATTCTATGCATTACTTATGATTAACTCGGTGATGATTAGTTAAAGTGTAAAAGTGAAACTTATTGTTAAAATACGCCCAACACTAATTCATCCCCCCCCTCAGTATTGCTAAATATTCCAACAATTCATATCAGAGAAAGCTCCTTCAGAAATTTTAACCACTGAAAGGAATATCTTTTTAGTATACATGGACAAACAAGAAAAAATTTCCAAGAATGGAGCACCACTATTTGATGGAACCAATTATGTTTTCTTGAGCATCAAAATGAGAGGGTTCCTTATGGAACAAGGATTTGAAGTCTGGAACTCAGTAGTGAATGGATACAAAGCACAAACCACCCCCCCCACCCCCCCAACCGATGCAAATGGAAGAAAGATAAATGAAATTAATTCCAAAGAAATGAATGCCATATTTTCTAGACTTGCAGGTTCTGAGTTTGTAAAAATCATGCATTGTGAATTTGGAAAATATATCTGGGAAAAGCTGAAGAACATCTATGAAGGGGATGATAAAGTAAATATGGACAAGTTAAAAACACATCGAGCACAATTTGAAATATTGAAAATGAAAGACGATGAATATATTGCAGCATACTTCCTTAGAGTAGATGGAGTTGTAAATTCCATTAGAGGACTTGGTGAAGAAATCCAATAATATACAGTTTTTCAAAAGGTAATAAGATCACTACCTCTAATATTTGATCCTAAGGTTTCAGCGATAGAAGAATCTAGCAATCTAATTAATTTGAAAATGGATGAGTTGCATGGAATTTTAACATCCTATGAAATGAGGAATGAGAGTAAAAACCATCAAATAATGAAGCAACATTCAAAGCATAAAAAAGGACAAGCTCAAAATGATACCAATCAAGTGATTCATGTGAAGAAGAATCAAATGCAAAAGAAGCAAACTTCATCAAGACGCTAAAGAAGGGATATGGAAAGTACAAAGGTAAGATCCCTTTCAAATTTTTTAATTGTGGTAAAGTAGGACATATTTCTTCTAAGTGTACTTATAAAAATAATAATGAAGAAGACGCTGGTTTCAAAAATAAATGCCACCACAAGATTAGAAAAAGTGATAAAAAGGGAAAACATCACAAGCAAAAGAGAAATTTTTATCCCAATGATGAAATCATATCATATGATGAATTTGATAACAACACAGAAGATGCTCTATTATTAATGGCCATGAATGATCAAGATGAATTTTCAAATAATGAATACATAAATCTTGAAGATTTGGATGAGGAAGGAGAGGTAAATATTGAAGGAGAACTAATATGTGCTCTACATGAACTGAAAAAAAAAACTCAAAATGAAGAATACATAACTCAAGGAACAATTGAGACAATCTAAAATGGATCTTTATGAGACCAATGGTGAAACTAAGATCATCAGTCTAAAAATACAACTAGAGGATGCTAGAAAAATTGAAGATGTTTTGACAAATAAGCTTAAGGAAAGGGAAGACATTTGTTATAAGAAAGAATTTGAAATTGTACATCTAAGAAAGGAATTGAATAAGATAGTTACACATATGAATACAAATTTGAAGTTTTAAAATAGTTTGACAGTCCTAGAAGATATTCTTAGTATCCAAAGATCACCACTTGACAAAACCAGTCTTGGTTATGACAACAGTCAGAAAAATATTGATGGAAGTGCAAATCATCTGATACCAGAAAAGAAAGAAATGACTCAAAAATATGCTAATGTGCTTAAGAGTTTCAACTATAGTGGAAACACTTATAAAAATGCATAATACAATAGACATAATAAATATGTTCAACAAAAACCTGCTCCCTTCTACAAAAGAGATGATTTCAAGGAAGTAGTTCAACCAAGAAGACCTCCTGGAACAAGGTATCAATATATGTTTCTTGGTTTTTTTTTTTTTTTCATAATTTTTGGCACAAATCCATTAACTGTAGGGCCAATGAAAGATACAACTACTTGAGAAACATATATGCTTATAATATTCCCAAGAAAAAATTTGTGAGAAAGAAAAATAGAACATATCATGGGTTTGCTAACAAAAAGTATTACTCATTTTCTCCATTGACAAACTTCAACATTGAATGTTGCAAGTGTAACAACTTTGGTCACAAAAAACATGAATGCATAAGAATGTTGGAACCCACTAGACCAAACATGAAAGAAATATTACCTACTAAGCATAAGGAAGAAAACACAAGCTTGTGGAGAAGAAAATTAGATCAGCAAGAGAAGGAAGAAAACAACCTAGCCCTATATGGAAAAAGAAAAACAAATCAGTGGTATGTTGAAAGTGGATGTTTCAAACATATGATAGGGGATCAAAGCAGGTTCTTAGTTCTTACAAGGGAAATAGGCGGAAATGTCACCTTTGTAATTGATATTTCTGCCAAAATAATTGGAAAAGGAATAGTCATCCTTGGAAATGAGAAAGACAAAATAGAAAATGTGTTATTGATAGAAGAAATTAAGCACAATATTCTCAGTGTTGTTCAAATGTGTGACCAAGGATATATTATATCCTTTGACTCTGAAAAATGTGAAATAAGAAAGAAAAAAATGGGAAGACTAGTTGCTACAACACTCAGATCTCCTAAGAGTATATACATTTTGGATGAAATAAGAGGATATAAATGTTGGATGGGAAAGATCTATCAAAGTTGGATATGGAATAGAATAATGGGACATATTCATTTTGATAATTTTGTAAAACATCAACAAGAGGAAAGTTGTAAGAGATATGCCACCAATCATAAAACCATCAGATCATAATTGTAAGAACTGCCAACATGGAAAGCAGACCGGAGTCACTTTCAAGACAAATGAGAATCCAACCTCAAATAACCTACAGTTAATTCATACTAACTTTTGTGGGCCAACCAAAACCGAGAGTTTTCAAAGTGAGCATTATTTTATATTATTCATTGATGATTATACTAGAATGACATGGGTTGGTTTTCTAAAGAAAAAAATCAAAAGCATTTGAAAAATTTAAGGTATTTATGGAAATGGTTGAAAACAAAACTGATCTTAAAATGAATTTCTTACGATTAGAAAATGGAGGTGAGTTTACGTCAAATGACTTTGAAATTGTTTGTGAGAAGCATGGAATCAAAAGACAATTCTCAACAGCTAGAACACCATAGCAAAATGATGTTGTAGAGAGAAAAAAAAACAGAACCGTGTAAGAGATGGACAAGACCATGTTGAATGACCCCAAAGTGTCAAATATTTTTTGGAAAGAAACGATACATATTGTTGTTCATATCCTAAACAAAGGATTACTTAGATCAAACAGTGATAAAACATCATATGATTTATGGAATCGTAGACCTGGAACAATCAATTACTTTAAGGTATTTGGAAGAAAGTGTTACATAAAAAGAAATGAAGAAAATTTGGGAAATTTTGATTCCAGAACAAACAAAGGATTTTTTCTTGAATACTCATCTGACAGTAAGGCCTACATATGCTACAATTTAAGGCTAGATAAGATATTAATGAGTGAAAATGTAAAATTAGATGGTGAAAGGTCACATGGATCAAATCAGAATTCAAAAGAAACAAAATGAAGAAGAGAAGATGAATATTTGGAAAAAGTAAAACATGAAGAGGAACTGATGCAACCCTCCTAACCCGTAGGTCAGAAGTCCACATACACAGGATCATTCTTCTTCCACTGGCCCGAAGAGCTCTCGATAATTGGCTCTCCTATTTCCCTTTTGGGAAAATCTGCACCCACAACAAAACCTCGTGGAATTCCCCTTTCACGTTTTGGGAGATCGGACTTCGCGATTTTGCGAATCCTATAATCAAGTGTCTTATCCCTCAGACCCTGAAAACCCAAATTACCGAACTCCGATGTTCAATCACCAAAAGAAATCAACGGCTATGATTCCCGCTTGATCCAACGGTCAGAACGCTTTTCGTGTATCGGAAGTTTGAAACTCTCGATACCAAAATCTCTTGTCGACGCAAACCCCGAATCCCTGAATTCTGATGTCAATTTTGGTTATTTGGCTTTCGTGAGTTCGTGAGTTGCGATGTCATCCAACTCCGCTCCATGACCTCCAAAATATCGACTTTCTATTTTCCGAAAATCCTGAAATGTCAAACTCCGACACAATTTTCCAGCACTGGTCCCACAACTAGACTTTCCGCCTTTTCGGGATTTCCCACTTCGCGAGTCTTAATGCGAATATTTTGGGACTTGAATCCACGAAATCCTGAAATGGAAATCCTTGGGAAATCCAACGGTCCCTGTTGGTTTGAATATACGGCTCTGTCTCTCCTGAGCTTGAACCCTTTGAAAATACTCGTCGTAACTCCCCTGCTACTTTGCAAGATCTGACAGTTCGTGGGACTTCGTGAATTCTCTACGGAAAATTCTGACCGTCCGTCTCTTCCCTTGAGAACTTCTGTGCAAATTAAACAAAGTATCTCTCTCTCTGCGTGGAACTTTTCCTCCTGTAGCATGACGTCGCTATGCCTCCTTTCAATTTTTCAAGGTACTTGGCCTCTTGCCTCCCTTCGACAATTTCGAAGGCTCGAATCCTTCCAGGCTTTTTCCATGACTTCTCATCTTTCTGAAAACCCCTGATCGTATTCCTTGCGACAGACTTTCAAACACTTTCAAGTGTTGAAATCCCTTCGTCTCTGCGCACACTTACAACAACAGACTCTCAACAAGTCATTCAGGTTACAAAACCTGAAACTCTACTCGGCCTGTGCACACCTTGTACGGCTCCTGTGCTCAACTTGCACTTTTGAGGAAATGAGAACAAAAGATATTCCATATGAGCTTTCAGAGACAAACCTATGAACCCTTTGTCAATGCACTCCTTGCGGACAATTCAACTTCACTCCTTGCAGGAACTCATACTCAGATAGAGAAACAATTGAAACTCATTTTCCCTGCTCTCTCTCAGACTTCAAACACAAAGTATGAAATCATATACACATCATATAAAGAAAATGTATAACATAAAATAAACATCCATAACCATGACATTCAACATGCATACACATGGAGTATCACAACCCCATAAATCTGAGTCAAAGCTCTTTACATTCATTCAGATTTCTGTACATAAGTGTTTTTTGACTACAACTCTCTGCTCTCTTCTCTATTCTCTTGCTAATGTTACAATAATACAAGTGAGGGTGTCTATATCCATTTTCCCTGCGGTTCCTAAAACTGTCTAATCTACGCATTGAATTCTATCTACTTGCATTAACTGTTATAAATGCCTTCTACCTACTATGGACGAGAGCGGATCACTCAAGGTCCTTTTACATTATACAAGTGTGCCTCCACTAGATGAATTCATTAATGTTTCAAGACATTTTCAAAATTTGCGATGGGTGCTTTTCCAGCTGTCTTTTATCTCCGCGCTCGCTTGCTTGAGATGCTCTTGCATCATACTCCCTTGCTTGAAAATTTTCATGGGCTCCTGTCCATGAGCTCGCGCATGGTCTGTCCATGCTTCTGGATCTCTGCTTTGTTTTCCCATCGGGCATATTCAATTGGATGGCCCTTCCATTTGACCAAATACTCAAAGTATTGCTTTCGCCTGGTCTTCTTGCTGACTCTTTTGTCCAGTATGGACTCCATCTGTGACTTTTCTGCAACTGGCATCTGCTTTCACCACTGAACCTCTGGTTGTTCATTTTCTATCCCTGATTCCTCATCTTTATATGGGTACAAATCCTATATATTGAATATCAGAGAAATTTTGATCCCATCGGGTAATTCAATCTCGTAAGCATTTTCCCCAAATTTCTTTAAGACCTTGCATGGTCCGATTTTCTTCATTTTCAGTTTATTATATGTTCCTCTCAGGAACCTTTCCTTTCTCAAATGGGCAAGGATCAAATCACCAACTTCAAATTGAAGTTGTCTCCTGCGTTGATCTTCTCTTCGTTTATATTCTTGGCTCGAACTCTGCAATCATTCCTTCACCTGGCTGTGAAGTTCCTTCATCGCCTCTGTGAAATCTTCTGCACTATCGCTCCTAGTTGTAGTCTGTTTTGAATCCCTCAAGTCAAAAATTCCTCTTGGTTTCATGCCATAGATAATATGAAATGGAATCTGCCATGTGCTTCTGTTAACTGAATCATTATAAGCAAACTCCGCCTGCGGTAATATGTTGTCCCACTGGCTGTGGTGTTCTGTCACCAGTCTCCTCAGCAAGTCTCCCAGACTTTTGTTCACCACTTCCGTCTGTCCATCCGTCTGAGGGTGATAAGCTGAACTAAATGATAAGTTAGTTCCCAGCTTCTTCCATAAGGTCCTCCAAAAGTGTCCTATGAACTTAGTGTCTCGATTCGAAACTATGCTCCTTGGCAAGCCGTGAAGTCGAATGACTTCTTTGAAAAATAGATTCGCAATGTGAGTTGTGTCACTCATTTTCTGACATGGAATGAAGTGTGCCATCTTGGAAAATATATCCACCACAACAAAGATTGAGTCCAACCCTCTTTGTGTTCTTGGCAACCCCAATATGAATTCCATGTTGACTACATCCCATGACTTTTCAGGTATGGGCAATGGTTGATAAAACCTTGCATTCTGTCTCTTTCCCTTCAAATGTTGGTAAATTTTGCATCTTTCCATGAATCTCTTGACATCTGCTCGCATTCTCGGCCAAAAATATGAATCATTCAACTTTGCAAATGTCTTGTCATGACCAAAGTGCCCGGCCAATCCTCCACTATGTTTCTCGTTCAACAAATTCTCCCTCATGGAGCATTTTGGAATACAAAGCTGATTACCTTTAAACAGTAATCCTTCCTGGATCATGTATTCTGCCCATTGGCTTCTGTTTCTGAGAAGTGGATTCTCAGCTTCTTCGTACGCCTCTTTAAAACCTGGATCAACTTGATACATCTCCTTGAGATCATAAAAACCCAACGTTTTGACTTTGAACTCCTGCAATAGCAAACACTTCCTGCTCAAAGCATCAACAAATTTGTTAGCAGTACCATAAATATGTTTAATCACAAAAGTGAAATTTTGCATATATTCAACCCATTTTACATGTCTTTGATTCAACTTCTCTTGTTGAGTCACAAATTGCAGTGCATGATTATCACTATACAAGACAAACTCCTTCGGGATTAAGTAATGTCTTCATTTTTTCAATGCCTGTATAATAGCATAGAACTCCTTATCATAAGTGGAGTATTTCACTTTCGCCTCATTCAGCTTTTTGCTGAAGTATGCTATCGGCCTATCTTCTTGACTCAAGATTGCCCCTATTGCAAATCCACTTGCATCGCATTTCACTTGAAATGTCTTTTGGAAATCAGGCAACACCAGAATGGGTTGTTTCGTGATCTTCCTTTTCAACAAATTAAAACTCTTCTCACCTTCTTCTGTCCAGTGAAAAGATTTGTCTTTTCTTCACTGTATCCATCATCGGTGCACTAATTCCACTGAAATTTCTAATGAATTTTCGGTAGAAACTAACCAATCCGTGAAAACTTCTTACCTCAAATATATTCTTCGGTGATGGCCAATTCTTACCTCTGAAATCCCGACTTTCTATTTCCTGAAAATCCAAAAATGTCAAACTCTGACACGATTTTTCGACATTGGTCCCACAACTAGACTTTCCACCTTTTCGGGACTTCTCACTTCGCAAGTCTTAATGCGAAGATTTCGGGACTTCAATCCATGAAATCCTGAAATAGAAATCCTTGGGAAATCCAACGGTCCCTGTTGGTTTGAATCTATAGCTCTGTCTCTCCTGAGCTTGAACCCTTTGAAAATACTCGTCATAACTCCCCTGCTACTCTGCGAGATCTGATGGTTCGCGGGACTTCGTGAATTCTCTATGGAGAATTCCAACCGTCCGTCTCTTCCCTTGAGAACTTCTGCACAAATTAAACAAAGTATCTCTCTCTCTGCATGGAACTTGTCCTCCTGTAGCATGAGGTCATTGCGCCTCCTTTGAATTTTTCAAGGTACTTGGCCTCTTGCCTCCCTTCGAAAACTTCGAAGGCTCGAATCCTTCCGGGCTTTTTCCATGACTTAGAGTCTTTCAGAAAACCCCTTCTCGCACTCCTTGCGGCAGACTTTCAAACACTTTCAAGTGTTGAACTCCCCTCGACTCTGCACACACTTACAACAGCAGTCTCTCAACAAGTCATTCAGGTTACAAAACCTAAAACTCTACTCGGCCTGCGCACACCTTGTACGGCTCATGTGCTCAACTTGCACTTTTGAGGAAATGAGAACAAAAGCTATTCCATCTGATCTTTCAAAGACAAACCTCTGAACCCTTTGTCAATGCACTCCTTGCGGACAATTCAACTACACTCCTTGTAGGAACTCATACTCAGATAGAGAAACAATTGAAACTCATTTTCCCTGCTCTCTCTCAGACTTCAAACACAAAGTATGAAATCATATACACAACATATAAAGAAAATGTATAACAAAAAATAAACATCCATAACCATGACATTCAACATGCATACACAGGGAGTATGACAACCCCATAAATCTGAGTCAAAGATCTTTTCATTCATTCATATCTCTGTACATAAGTGTTTTTTGACTACATCTCTTTGCTCTCTTCTCTATGCTCTTGCTAATGTTACAATAATACAAGTGAGGGTGTCTATATCCATTTTCCCTCCGGTTCCTAAAACTTTCTAATCTACGCATTGAATTCTATCTACTTGCATTAACTATTATAAATTCTTTCTACCTACTATGGACGAGAGCAGATCTCTCAAGGTTCTTTTACATTATACAAGTGTGCCTCCACTGTATGACTTCATTAATGTTTCAAGACATTTTCAAAATTTGTGTTGGGTGCTTTTCCAGCTATCTTTTATCTCTGCGCTGGCTCGCTTGAGATGCTCCTACGTCAGGAATAAGAAGAAGAAGAAACATAGGAATAACAACAACAACAAGTAGAACCGCAAGGGGAGGTCTAGTAAAAAAATTAAGAATAGGAGATAGAAAGAAGAGACACCAGAACACCTTCAAGGTATGTACAAAAGAATCATCCTAAAAGTCAAATTCTTGGAAGTAAAAGTGTAGGGCCTCAGACAAGGAGAATAATAAACATTGTTCCTAAGCAAGTTGATTTTTCCCTACTATCCACAATACATCCTAGAAAATTTGAAGAAGCAAGCAAAGATGAGCATTGGGTTAATTCCATGAATGAATAATTGGACCAAATTGAAAAGAATCAAACTTGGGAACTTGTCCCTAGACCCAATAATAAGAATGTTATAGGCACTAAATGAGTCTTCAGGAATAAACAACATGAGAATAGACAAGTAGTAAGAAACAAAGCTAGACTAGTATGCAAAGGATGTGCTCAGATTGAGGGAATTGAATTTGAAGAAACATTTTCCCTTGTAGCAAGAATGGAGGATATTACAATGTTTTTGGCATTTTCTTTCCACAAAGACTTCAAAATTTATCAAATGGACACCAAGTCTACATTCCTAAATGGAAATATAGAAGAAGAAGTATATATTGAGAAACCTAAAGGATTCCAGTTATGAGAGAATAGAGATTATGTATGCAAACTCAACAAATCTCTCTATGGGTTAAACAAAGATCCTAGAGCTTGGTACTCAAGATTGGACAAGCATCTACAAAATCAAGGATTTAAAAGAGGAACTAGAAACAAAAACATCTACATCAAACTAGAATATAAGGACATGGAAATTAGTGTTGTTTATGTGGATGACATAATTTTTGGAAGTAGCATTGACAAATTGAGTAAAAGGTTTGTTGAAGAAATGAAGAAGGAGTTTGAAATGTCGATTCTTGGAGAATTATCATTTTTATTAAGAATACAAATTTCTCAATCTAGCAAAGTTATATTCATATCCCAAATAAAATACATTAACGAGATGCGCAAGAAATTCCAAATGTAAGACTGCAAGCCAATGAGTACACCCATGATTACAAGAAGCAAGTTAAGAAAAGTTGATGAATCTGTGGAAGCATACCAAAAATTGTACATATATATTATTAGCATCTTTTTATATGTGACAGCCTCAAGACCATATGCCATGTAGGAAGTTGGAGTAGTTGTAAGGTTTGAATATGCACCAAAGGAAACTCATGTACTAGTTGTTAAGTGAATTTCAAATATTTGAAGGGTACTTTGGATTACGGATTATGGTATCCAAATGGTGAAGAACTTACATTAACAACATACACTGATGCTAATTGGGCATGTTGTATAGATGACGAAAAAATCACAAGTGGATG
>WSFP011291115.1:0-47406 GCA_009831015.1 Picea engelmannii
AACCTACATATGGTAAAATACTATATGAAAAAGGTGTAATGTGTGTTTCATGTGGAGAGATGGAGGTTTTCCCCACCTACTAGCAACTCCCTCTATGCAAACAAGATTTGAAGCATATATTTCCTCACCTAGAAAGTTGCACAATGTTGTGAGGTTGAACCACAATAGTTTCCCATGAAAATAAACTAAGGGACATACAATAAAGGTGTAAATTCCTTATTCATCAATAAAACACAAGTCTGTCACGAATAATAAATGGGATGGAGTGAACATGACCTCACCCATAGTACATTAGTCCCCCCTCCATGTGAATATGTATGTACAAGGGTTGGAGTGACTGTGGCCTTACCCCTAATAATAGTTGGCATTCCCTGTCCCAAAATCAAAATAGACATCATGTGCATAACATTTAGAAAGAATATTCATGCTAATAGAAGTGCACTCATTTAAATAGAAATGGTATTTATGAGCAAAATAGATTTGACTTTTAATATACAAAGAAGTAAGAAAGTGGGGAAAATAAAATAAAATGTGCATTGTAACATAAATAAAAAATACAAATAACTAATAAATAATAATTAATAATGAAGAGTTATGACATCTTAATGAAATTATGCATCTCTTCATGAAAGGGCACCCTATGTGGGTATATAAGGCCCATATTTCTCATTGTAATATCATCTCATATTCATATACATTATTTAACATATTATCCTTTATGGATTATAACCTGTTGTCTTACCTACATAGGGTATTTACCTAGTGAACCGACTTGGTTCACCACAATGGTATCAGAGCTTCGTCTCGATCCAAATTTTGGCCACAAAATAGAGTTTCTCTAAAATCGGGTCTTTGACCTCATATTGGCCATTGGCCATTTATAAATCAAATATTCTACATATTTAAGCAAATGTAAAAAAGTTATTTTGCACAAGGAAAAAAAAAAGGTTTTTTCTTAAGGGGCACGTGAAGAAGTATAAGTGCACACCAAGAAGTTTGAAAAAATTATTCCAGATTTGGAAATAGTTAAGTTAATTGTCATTTAAAAAGTGAGAAAAAGTAATTTAAAAGAAAAAGTTTCAAAGAAGAGGAAAATAAGATATTTTATTTTACCTTTGGAGATTTACCATCCCATGGTTTTGGAAAACCATTGGCCCATGGTATTCCATACTATATATAACATATATGAGTGTGTGTATTTTCCTCTAAAGAAGTATTTCAGAAAACTTAGGGTCACATTTGTTGATCCTAACAAATAGTCAAGAGTATAAAAGAGATTTATAAGGTACTTTTTTTAAAGTATATAAATGATTATAAAAATTTGAGTGAAAAATATATAAGAAGGAAGGAGTATAATTAAAAGAGTTATTTTGGAAAGTGTGAAGGTAATATTAAATTATTCTTCATTAATTACCAAGGGAAAAAAGAAGAAGACGAGATTAAGTGAATATAAAATTACATTTGGTAAAGTATAAAGAAAATATTCAAAGTTTTTAAACTCTATATATATAGAAAGAAGAATTATCAAGGATTATTTTCTTAAAATAATATAAAGGAATATTAGAGGAAGATATCTATTAAGTCAAGAAGCTTCAGTCTTATTATTATTAAAGGGATATTATAATAATTATGAGGTCAATTCAAATTAAATAATGGATTTTAAAGAAGGAATATTTTCTGGTAAAAATCATCTTAGTAGATGCATCAGATTATTAACATTTAGAGGAAATATTCAAGAAAAGCAAGTTAGCATCCACATTTGCCCAGATAAGAAGAAAAATCACATAAGTATGGATTCGACGAATCACTTAATAATTCCAAAGACAAATGTAATCGAAACAAAAGAATTTTTTTTGTTGCAATAAATATGACATCAAGGATTTATCGTTGACACTCGAAGATTATAAACTCGTATCGAATTTTGATGTTACAACTACATATGAAAAAGAGGTTGATATAATCATTGGCTTGACTTGTTTAGAGATGCTGGGTAGCTTAATATTAAACCTTGATATTTTTTTTTAATGTTTTCTTACATGAAGAAAAAAATAACATTATATGACGTCTCAGTGAAGTTAGATTCAATATCTACATCAAAAAATCTTGATCAGATATCCAAAATTCTACTTTCGGATAAACAACAGTCAATACTTGAGATCCAAAAAGAGTGTGACATAATTATCATAGATAAATACGCATAAATTTGTCGTCTAAAGAACCATAATCAAAGTTTGGTCACACAAATCAAGAAGTTGAAGAACGAGAAGAAATCACAAAAGGAAAGGTTAGAACAATTTTACAGTAAAGAAGCAATTACCAGTGAAAAAACAATACTTGAACCTATTGAAATCAATAAGCTTCCAGTTAAAAAAATCTAGACCTCAGAGAAGGGAATAAACATCGATCTAGTTGAGTTACCAATAGTATCAAGAGTTGAAGAGAGATCCAACAAAAAAGATTCAAAAGAGATTCGGGTGCTTTATCGTCATCTGAATCACAAGAGTCGTTACGACCAACAACACAATCAAGAGGAATATGAACAATGTTCTTTTTACCAAAAACTAAACTACAACATTGTAAAGGAACAAAGACAAAACATACAACTTGTATGGAAGCCTGAAATGAGAATCCCTGTCAGAACAATCGATAATTGACTAGTTCCAATGAAGGTAGATTTGGGATGGGTCACCCCCCAAAAGATGAAACACATCGGTTTAGGAATTCAAAGGTTATATCATCTTTTTTCGTCGAGTATCGCAACTAAAAGCACAAAATATATTGAGAAGACAGTGCAAGACATAACACAAGTTAAGGGGAAGCCTTCAGTATTTATGCTTTGAGAACAAAGCATGTTTAAGGGGAAGGCAATGTAACATAAATAAATATATAATAATAATAATAATAATAAATAAAAAACACAAATAACTAATAAATAATAATTAATAATGAAGAGTTATGACATATTAATGAAATGATGCATCTCTTCATGAAAGGGCACCCTATGTGGGTATATACAACCCGTATTTCCCACTGTAATATCATCTCATATTCATATACATTATTTAATATATTGTCCTTTATAGATTATAACTTCTTGTCTTACCTACATTGAGTATTTACTTGGTGAACTGGCTTGGTTCACCATATGCATTTAGAAGCATTTGAATTAAAGAAAGCACTAACTTTTATTTAAATGCATTTATTTAATTAAAAATGGTATTTCATATGCACACACATGAGAATATGATTTAGAAAATAAAGGAGGGAAAATTAGGGAGAAGTAGGTGAGTAATATGCATATTAGATAATTGCAAATTAGAGAATTATGCATGAGCAACATGTGGCACTATGCATAAGCACTATAAAATAAGGGGATAGGTAGCCATGAAAGGCATGATGGCTGGATGATTGAAATATTGTTGAAATTCCATAGAGAGTTAGTGAAGAGAGGTCTGAGTTGTGCTAAGCTCTTATTAGGCACTTGATCTTACTTGTGATAGGGATTCACATTGGCTCTTTGATAGCGACACAATTTCTTGGCGAATGAAGTCTTGTTTCTCTTCACACCCTTGTTATTGGTTACTCCTTCATCTTCATTGTAGTGTCTACAACTTAGGGGTTTCAGTGGAAAAAGAATACCCTTTGGATATGGTAAAGTGAAAATTCAGTAGGTTCAATTCTATTGTCAAAGAAGGAAATTGAAGAGGGAGTTATGATATGAAAAGGGATTTATTAGCATTCATATGGAGGTATTTACTTATTTCCAATTTCCATAAATGTCTCTCTCTTGTTTTCATTCATGTGCATAAAATTGTTGGAGAAATATCATTTTCAACTTTGAAGAATTATTTCTCTGTATTAAAGACTAGGAAGCCGCAAATTATGGTAGATGCATTACCAACTTAGTTAGTTTTACATGTAATAAGTGGCCAAAGAAATGGGTAGTCGTAGGTTGGAATTTTAGTTTCACCTTCTTATCAAAATTTTCATAGGCATGTAACCACAACCTATAGTAGCCATAGCCACATATTCCCAAGGGTTTCCTTAAGGGAGGTTGTGGGTGGCCGCGACTATCAAGTCTAAGGTCTACATGCAAGTAGTAACATGTATTTTAAAAAAAATGAGAAAAATGATGTATTTGCTCATTTATGTTTCGAAGTCCTACACTTGAAATGTAAAAATTATGTAAATATAATTCTCATGATAATATTACATTGTAAATATAATTCTCATTTTTAATATTATGCCTAGATTGAATGTATCTATTTTGAAAAATTTATAAAGGAAACCTCTTAGAATGCAAATCTAGAGATATGTGGATTAATGTGCTTTCACATTGTTGTAGTTGGCAATTTTCACCTTGAAACTATAGATATTATTGATACGTTTGAGGTATGTAAATGTAAAAAGGAGTTGGAAGAAATTCTTCATTTATAAATTGTTATTGTTCTCTTGCATGCCATGTATTAATGTGAGACATAAATTTGAATAGAGGGATCATAAGAAATAATTATTAATAATCTTGTAGTTGGTAAGTTCATAACTTATGATATACTTATTGTTATTAGGAATGGATAGGGTCATTTTGTTATATGTTTTTTTTTTGACGAAAACGGTTATGTTGCATTAAGCGGCATTCTGGCTAGCCAGAATCAAAAAGTTACAAATCTGAAGAAGATTGGTGACCTCTAACAGTGCTGCCAACCTTCTTGTGAATGTATTGGGAGACCAATCCCCTCTGCTCCTTGAGCTAATTCGATGATATGACAAAGATTGCGTACATGAGTAAATTCTCACAAAATGTGAGCATAGAAAAAGACAGAAGCAAAGCATTATACCAAGGGGGCTGAAGTTTTCCCCTTAATGTAGGGGTCCAGCTTTTTCTGAGAACCTAAAGAAATGTTGGAGGCTTCCTCCTTTTCTCTGCACGCTTTGTTGGTCCTTCGCCCTCGGGTTAGGGGTGGGGACGGGGCTGAATTGTCTTCAGGTTCAAAAGTTCCCCCAGAGCCGCTAGATGGGACTGTAACAACCATGCCTGCATGGGCAGAGGGTTCCGGATCTGAAGCGCGAACTTCTCTCGCTGCTACTGAATCTGGGGGGGTGGATTCTGGAAGGCTTTCGTCTGCTGGAGGATCTTCCTTGCCTGCTGTTGCTTCTAGTTCTGGGGCTTCATCTTCCTTTAGCGCATCAAAACTGTTTTTAGTTTCTAGAGTTGCCTCTGCTGAATAAGTGGCCTTCGGGGCCTGGGCTTGTGGATCCTTTCGCTTTGACTGCCTTCGTCGGTTAGATACGGGCTGAAAATCATCTTCTTTGACTGGTCCCGGTTCCTCAGAGGCTTTGGGGCAGTTCCTTGCGAAGTGACCGTAAGCATGGCATCAGAGGCACTTAAAATGAATCTGCTCGTAGTCCAGCTCTTGGATATGGCACCATTCCCCCAGGGAGAGCTTAATGGCTTCTGGAAGTCCTTTCTCGAGGTTAACCTCAACACAAATGCGAGCGCAGGTATACTGGTCCCCTTTTGGCTCCGCGCTGTCCAGGAAACGCCCAAGCTTATTCCCAATGTCCTCCAAGGAACTTGTCCCCCAGAGATGCAAGGGAAGGTGAGGCAGCCTAACCCAAACAGGAGCTGCGGTGATCTCGACTTCGGGGTTGAAGTCAATAGTCCAGGGGGCTAAGAACAATCCTCTCGACCCCATGAAATAGGGTCTAGATCTGAAAACTAGGTCACAGTCCTCTTTGGTCAAGAAACTGAAGACAAAAAAACCCCTACCTACTGCGAACAGAGAAGCTGTTCCCTTTATCAATGGTTTCCAACGATCATCTATCCATGCCTCCACCATTTTGGGGCTAGGCCATAACCCCGTAAACTTTCCGATGAGGGACTTTTCTGCTAGAAGGAGGGAAAGAGAGCAAGGCTGCTCTGGAGATAGTTCCAGAGAAGGGATCTCCTCCATCTTCTTAACAAACTTAGATGAGAGAGAAGGCTTGGACTTGGGTCCTGCCGAGCGGACTAACGCTTTGAATGCTTCCAAAGGGTATTTTCCCCTCTCGGCAATCAGATCGGGGGCCATCGTAGCCGACCTCCAGCAACAAGAAGACAACCCGCATGCAAAACTCGTACCCTGACCGGCTGCTGTAGGAGGCCAAGACCGCGCGCTGAAACACAGAGTCCACGCGCTGAAACACCGATCCGTTGTTACTCAGGCCACGCAGGAGGAACCGAATCGTGGCTTTGTATGCACAGGTCGTCGAAAAGGGGGTCGCGACCTTCAGACCTTCAAACACCGCCCTTGAGCCAGATCCGTGTGCTGGTAGCGAGGGCATCCAAAACAAAGATCTGGAGCATGAATTCGAGGTGATGGTCAAGCTAAGCCTGACCGCCGAGAGGGCCGAGGCTGCCTGTGCGCGTGGCTAGGGTTCCCATCTGGTTCTGATAAGTGTTTTTTAAAAAGGTGAGTGGGCTTGGCCCGAAAACGGTTAAACTCTCACGACGAGCCACGCCCTCGCTTGGGATTGAGCACAGGACCTGTCCGTCTTAGCGAGAGCGACCTTACCACTACGCCGCCTCCACCGACCTTGTCATTTTGTTATATGTACATATTATACTTGTTGATAATTGAATAGTGATTGAATATAAATCATAAGAAACATTGTCGAATTATCATAAACACTTTTAAAATAATAGCAATGACATTGATTATTCATCAATAATTCTACATTATGAATTAATATATAGATTCAATAATGTCTTTATATTGGTTAGGATAACCGTTGATTGAACAACATAGAAATGTGAAGTTGTATCCTAGTTTTAAGAAAACCTAATATTTATCATTGAAATATTTACGCACTTGAAACATGTATGTGCATTTTTTATCTAGTTAATATACATAAAGACAAAGAATGAACTTTCAAGAGATAAATTGTGTATGATATTTTAAAACATCCAAAATATACTAAAAGATTATTTATTGTGTAAGATATTTTAAATTGTGTAAGATAAGACAGATGAAGAATGAATTGGTTACAAGGGATTGTGTTGCAGAACTCCATGTGTGTTTATTTATTATGAATTGTATGCTCTCTTATACTTTCTTGTGGATATGGTTAATGCAAGAAACATACCATAGAATGATTTGTAATCTTGGTAGTGGTATGTTTGATGGATGTAGAAATATCACCGCTATGTAACAAACACCCAAATAGAATAAAAATAGAAAGAGAAGTAACTCCACACCTTGAGAATTAAATAGAAGAATGAATCAGAAGCCTCTTCAAAGGATCAACCTTCTTTTACAATATAAAAAACACATAAGATGGGAAGCTCTAAAAATCTAGGTCTCCTTGGTATATATAAGAGACAAATGGTACAATTACGATTAAAGGGTCTAGCTGACCAGTAAGGACAACACTAATATAACAATAGAAATGTAATAACTCAATATCTATGGCTTAACATGCCCCTCCCCTTCAAACAAGTGTTACCCTCAACACTTGATTAGTTGTGGATGTTTATGCATGAAGAAATCATCTTTCAATTTCAGCTGTTCTACTTGAAAGTTCTTACACTTGATGATGTACCTGGTAATTTCTCAATTTCACAGTTGTTTGATCCTTATTTCAAGGATTGTTTGGTTCTAGTATGATTTTTATTTTTTATTTTATCTCAGTTAAAATAGTCTAAACTGAGATATTGTTGTCAATTACCTTATTTAAAAAGGAAACATGGACTCACTAGTTGTACATGTGAAGATGGAGGCAAATCCTATTTGTAAGCAATACTTCCAATCCTTTGAAACACCTTATAGGAAGCATAATACTTGGGTGCAAATTTTTTGTCCTTCTTTTGTTGCTTGAGGGACTCTTGTTTGTATGTTTGAAACCTTAGAAATACTCAATCCAACACTTCAAATCCCCTTTCATTGTCATGTTTATCTTCTTGTTGTTTCATCCTATTTTGTGCTATAGCCAAGTTTTCCTTCAATAGTTGGAGAATCTCTTGTTGGTTCTCTATGTGGTCCTCCACTGCTTGAACCTTCGCTTTCCCTCTCAAGGGTGATGTGATGGATGTAGGAGGATAGACATAAAGTGCCATAAAAGGGGAATTTGTTTTATGAAGTATGGAATGATTTGTTCTACTGCCATTCTGCCAAGGTAAACTGATGCAAGAGTATCACCTTAAGCAATTAAAGAGGCCAGGTGGAGGACAACTCAACACCCAATGCGTAGATTTCAAATTGTTTTTAAATTCAAGGATAGTGCAAATTTCTATTTTGAAAGGATTGTAATTTAAAGTTTTTGAATGTTTTGAGGCTTGAGCCATCACATAAGGCCGCTTGTAATCATTTTAATTATCAGATAAGGTTGTACAGATATTGAGTATCGATTCATATCTGAATGCAATTTCCATTCAATGTAATAGTCCTTAGTAGATGAATGTATTAACTATGATAGGATAAATATAAGGTAGTATGGAGGGAAGGCTTGAGAAGCCCCTCGATTTATAAATATATGTATTTTATGCCCAAATGAGGTTGTTGAATGTTATTGTTGTTGCTGTTGAATGCTATTGTTGTTGTTGCGAAATATTATTTTTATTGCTGCTGAAAGAGATGTTGAAGCTTATGAAGAGTTGCAGAGAGATGTATGAGTCCATGTACATATTTCACTGAATGAATACAAGCAGAGAGGTTTGATTCCAAATGCATGGTGTTGTGTTCATATGAATTATTTAAGTACATGTGATGTTTCTTTATGTTCTCCGTGTTTTATCTGTTTATGTATATTTTATGCATGAATATGTTTTCATGGTTAAGTGTGGAAACCTTTGATGTTTCTGTTAGTTTAATTTGTTTTTATTATGAGATTCCTGGTGCAAGGAGTGCGTAGGCCGAGTCGAGATAGACTCGGAAGCTCAGAAGAGATAATGTGAATTTATAGTGGAAGTGCAAGGAGTGCACAATTGTTTAGTTGAAATGCAAAGAGTGCACACTTGTTCAGTGGGGAGAAAATATTGGAGAATACCCGTGCAAGGAGTGCATCGGGAAAACACTTTCTTTAAGTGTTGAAGAAGTTTTAGAGGAGACGAGTGCAAGGAGTGAGTGAGGAGATTTTATTAGAAATCTCTAAGTCTGAAACTCATTGGAAGTTCCAGGGAGGCAATGAGTGTGCCAGAGGTATAAAATACCTCAAGGAACAAAGCTCAGAAGAGATAGCGGGTACAAGAGTTCAGCAGGAGGGACTTAGAAAATTTCTAAGTCAAAGTTTTAAAGTGCAAGAGGAGTGCATAGGAGGGTGCCAGATATTCTATTTATCTCGTGCAATGAAGATCATGAAGGATAGCATTGAAATCCTCAAGGAGGAGAGGATTTTCTTGTTTTAAAAGTTGAATGGCTGAGATCTTTTCTGGAGGATCTAGGGTCTTTTGTCACCCTTAGATATGGAGAAGCAACGTGGGGTTTAACCTTGTAAGTATTTAAGACTTCACGTGTTCAGAGAAGTCGTGGATCAAGTTTAAAGGATGAGTTATCGAGAATCAAAGATATACTATCAAGATCCATTTGGGAGTTTGCAGGAGAGTGGACAACCATTGGTTCAAGAGGAGTTGCACGAGGGTTAATTAGCAAAGTCTTTTAGAATTTACGCATTCAAGAGATTTGGCGTGTGAAGAAGTCGGGACCCCCCGAAGTCCCGAAGGCCGGAGTGAATCATGTTCGTCTAAAATCTGAGGACACGTATCAGCAGATCATGTACTCTGGTGGACTATCTCTTTAGAAGAAGTTAGGAGTGGAGGACCCCCAAAGTCTCAAAGACCTGGAGTTCATCTGGGCTGTCCATTAGAGAGGACACACGTCATAAGATTAGAAGGTCTAGGGGGTAGATACTTCAGGAGAATAAAAGGAAGAGAAGGTCGATCTCTCTAGAGTCCCAAAGTCCGGAGTTGATCTAGACCGTTGATCACAGGGAGGACATGTGGCAGCAGATTTGGAGGTCCAACACTCTGGAGGAAATAGAGCAGTGTTGTGAAGGCTTGTGAAGGCTCGAAGGCTGGAGTCAATCCCAACCATCCGTTGGAGAGGACACCTTGTGAAAGATCCCGCAGTTCAGGGACTTGACACTTCAGCGAATTTGCGTCGCTGTGTAGACAGGGAGAAAATCACCAAAGTCCCGAAGGCATCATATCCGTTGATTAAGAAGGGGACACATGGAGGTAGGACAAGTTTTTTCAGCGTTGGAAGATATAAAGGGTTGTGTCAAAAAATGATCAAATGAAATCGCTGAAGCCCGAAGGGAATAGATCAGGGCTATCCATCCATCGATGCCCGAGGACCGTCGATCTGAGACTCGACGTAATTTCCTTTTCGACAATCTGGGAGAGTTGTGGAAAAGGCGTTGTGACGAAATCGTCGAAGCCCAAAAAAAATAATCTGAGCTGTCGATCTCGATGCTCATTGTGGACCATTGATCTAGCTGTTCAGTGTTCGACAGTTCGCGTAATTTATATTGCGAGATAAGAGGAATAAAGAAGTCCCAAAGTCCCGAAACTTTTGGATATTGAAGTTTTGACCCATGGTTTTGGCCTTCGGTCTCTGGGGAGGCTTTGATAGCACTATGGGACTCCCGAAAAGGAAAATTTACATTTGGGAAGAAGGTTTTTAAGGACCTGTGTATTAATATTTTGGGCTTGGAGGGAGCCTGTGAGCTAATTTAAGCTCCAGACTATTACGATCCTAGACCGGGAGGTCGCGTGGACCCTGGGAGAGGGTGGGGTTTGCATCAAGTGGTATCAGATCCATAATTAAGCTCTGTAAGAGAAGAAGACAACTTGGAACCATGCCACCAAGAAGACACAGGGAAATACCTGTAACAAATCCATCCATGGAAGAAGAGATGAGGCAACTCCGTGTAGGATTGGATGCCATGGAGACAACGCATAGAAGAGAACCTAATGCTGGTGACAACAACGAATCTTAGAGTGAAGAAATGGAAGTTGAAGAAGCTGCAGAAGGAGACACTGCAAAGGAACACTTGTTGAAAGCTGTTACAAAAATGGGAGCCAGAGAAAAAATGGAAATCCTGATGTATGAAGGCAACTTGGATGTTGAGGAGCTGCTGGATTGGATAAGGGCCTTAGACAAGTACTTCGATTATGAAGAAATCGAGGATGAAAGGAAGGTGAAGCATGCTGTTACCAGACTAAAGGGACATGCAGTGCTATGGTGGGATGAGTTGCAAGCTGAAAGAAGACACAAAGGTAAGAAAAATATCAAAAATTGGGATAGGATGGTAGCTAAATTAAAGGCTAAGTGCATACCCAAAGACTATCATATCAATATGTTCAAGAGATTGCAGAACTTGAGACATAAGGGCTTGTCAATGAAAGAATACAATGAAGAGTTTTACAGATTGAACATTAGAGCAAGACATCGAGAGAGTGATGAGGAAATGGTTGCTAGGTTTATTAATGGCATGAAATATGAAATCCAAGAGGAAATAAACATGATGACAATGAGAACGGTGGAAGATTCTTATTATTCAACACTGAAAGCAGAAGATAAGTTGGCTAGGAAACAAAGCCAACATAACAGAGGAAAGAGTCCAAGTAGAGACAAAGGAATTGTCCGAGAGAAGTTCCAAAAACCCAAACCAGAAGATGGAAAGTATCACAGTCATATAGAAAGAGGAGGCATTTCTAGAGGTGGAAAATATGGTGGAAGAAACTCTTTTTCTCAAGGAAGAGGAAGAGGCAGAGGAGGAAAAGTGAAATGATATTCCCGTGGAAATAAATGTCATATGACTTGGGAATGTCCCGAGAGGAAGAAGAAAGAAGGAGGTGGAGAATCTCACATTTCCGAAGCTCAAATAAGGAATGTTGAGGCATAAGCAATGGAATATGGGAAGTCCCTCATGATGTGGGAAGTTCTCTTAAAACCAAAGAAAGAAGAAAAAGATCCAGTTCATAGAAACAGTTTGTTTAGGACTGCTTGCAAGACCAAGGACAAGGTATACAAAGTAATCATAGACAGTGGGAGCACTGATAATTTGGTATCCACAGGAATGGTGGAAAACCTGGAGCTAGAGACAACTGCACATCTGAACCCGTACAAGGTATTGTGGCTATAGAAGGGACACCAAGTCATGGTAATTTGACAATGCATTGTTGAATTCAAGATAGGAGGTTACAAAGATGAAATTCTGTGTAATGTAATACCTGTTGAAACAAAGTTTATTTTTTCTTCTCTAAGTCCAAACCTCCTTTTTTCTTGATTATGGAGCCGCCCTTGGCTCAAAAAATAAGTCAAAAGGTCTTTAGGGGACTTTTGGTTTTCGGAGTTTGACTATTCACAAAGTATGCTTTCTGATCGCAACTCCAAATTCCTGGTACCGAAATCTCGAAAAGGTGTTAATGGCCTTCTAAGCCTTTCACATGTTCTTTTTCGGCCATCTCAAACTTAAACAACTTTTCAAGTCCCGATGCGCTTTCACAAAATAGTTTTTTAATCATGATTAAGTAAGTTTTAAACACACTTAACAGATCGTTAATTAGTCGCAATTCATGAAATCAAAGAGTCGACCCCGAGTCTCCTGAAACCCTGATTCCCGAAGTTGCAAAGTTATTAAAGGTTAATGCTATGTTTATTAATAAATAAGAAGGTTTAACGATAATAAACTCCATCGCGACTTCGCGATTCAGGATTTCTTGTGTTATGCCTCTCGGGGACATGATGTTCGAAACTTGGAAACACGAAATCCCAAAAGAATTAAGCGCTTAAACACAGATTAACTTAACTTTAAAGTGGGATTAATGATAATTAAAAGGATTTTCGCGTTTCGCTATTCGGGAGTTTTCAATGACTTTCCTTTCGAAATCCCAGTTTTGAAATGCTGAATATGTGGCAGTATCTATAATGGATTAATGAAGATATTTTGAACAAAGAGTGCGTATCTCCAGGTGTACCATCTCTGTTAAAGAATTTAATTTTTTCGGTACGATAAATTTAAGACAAGTTAAAGATAAGTAAAGGTCAGTTATTTCAAATTTCATTCTCAATTTCAGATTAGGAGCGAGTTATATCTAGAAGAACTCACGCATTTATTATTTGCAATAGGTTTTCATTTAGCACAGACACCATGGCACCTAGAAAAGCGCCTAAGAAGAGTGAAGAAGCAACTGGAAGCTCAAATCCGGATGGAGATGTGGTATCAAACACTACACCACATGTTGTGGATTCGATCAAATCTTGGAGGCAGCTTTTTGAGAGTTTGGACTATGAGATTAGAAATTGCCCCAACGATTTCGGAAATGAAAGGAATGAAAATAATCTCAGAGACATAGTAGAGTCTGAGCTGCATAAAATAGCCACACGACCGAGACTCATGCCGTATAATGATATGGAATGCTGGGCTTTAGAGAAAACCGATGTTCCGACAAGGAGAATTCAAAACGGCCAAGGGGTCATCGTCGAATCGTTCAGACTCGAGCACATCCAAGTAATGTACAAACTGCCCCCTACTTCTAAATATATTTATAATGCCGAATTCATAGTGGAATTTCAAAGAAAGGAGTGTACAAAATTCGATCAAACATATCCAAATATAATCAGAGACTGGTGGGGAATTCCAACAAAATTTAGAGCTGATACCCATGGCAGTTATTCCACAACTTCGTTGAACGATGACATGGTGTATATATCCCTGATGCTATGTATACTCTTCGGGAGGAAAATTCCTACCCATTTCCCTACAGACTGGGTACCACTTCTACATGAAGTAGCCGAGGGTTTCAGTTTCAACTGGGGGAAATTTTTATTCGACAATCTAGCTAGTGAGGTTGCAGAGTACCAAACAACAAAATCGAAAGGCCGGCCTGCATCTTTTTACATGTCTGCCTATATTATGGATGCGGTTTGTTAAATGACTCCATTCCCTTTGATGATATGGAGCTAGAACCCAGCTTGTGAGGAGCCTATTCATGTTTATCATTCTAAGCTATGGGAGGAGAATGTTAAAGATGTAGTTTACGAAATATTCCACTACGTAGTGATACCTCTACACCAAATTTTGTATGGCTATGCACCCCCTCGTATTTCAGAGAAAATCGTGGGAAATCTCAGGGCGATCGCAGATTGGTTTATTGAAGAGGGTTTTTCCTATGTCAGGGTTTTCGGGTGCTTGATTCCTCCTCACACACTGCCGAAGTTCCTTCCCGACAGACTGGTGTGCAGGGAGGTGGCCTACCAAATAGTAACTGGTGGCATTGGCACAGAATTGAAAGCGTCTTAGAAGAAATTCTGGCTGGTTCTTCCTGTATAGATTGGGAAGTATTCATTAATTAACTTGGGTCATGCCAAGGTAGAAGCTGTAGCACTAGATGACATCAAATTAGTAGACCTTGAACTCAGAAAGCATGACCCTTATGAAATTGTAGGAAATCACCTTACCCACTACAACATGAAAATGTACAAACATGAGGTTTCTCCTTGTGATGACACATTTAAGGGAGCTAGGACCTATGAAGAAGTATTAGGCAGAGTTCTGGAATTATCACCCGAACTACAAACCAACTTTCTGACTTTCTAGAAGCACTGGCGAAGCAGTTTGCCAAAGATATTACAAGAAGAGTCGGGAACCCCTCCTCCAACTCAAGGAAGTGTTCCCCTAGGTTTCAGATGAGAGGCTCATGATAAAGAGGCTGCAGAAGAAAATCCAAAGAATACTGAAGGGTCCTCACAAAAAGCAGAAGCTTCACAATCAAAGAATCAAGGGTCTAAAACAGGTTCTAAATCCGAGATTCCTTCAAAGTCGAGTCAAACGATTCCACTTTCATCATCATCAAATATTCCTGTTGATATCCCCAAAACAACAGGAGAAAATCAATATTCAAAATTGGGCAGCCCTATTGCATCATTAACTCCTATATAGTCAAACTTTGGGATCCCCCATATACCATTCATGTATGCAAGTGACCTTACCCCTATCTCTAGAGAAGAGATACCCCCTTCTGACTACTTTTTCAGTAAGAAGAGGAAGACAATATTAAAGAAGGAAATGCATTTTAGAGAAGGAACAATGGTGAAAAAACACAGAGTGCTCGTAGATGGGAAAAACCTAGAAGAGGAAGACTTCGCCACAAAAGTAGCGGGCTCTATGGGAGCTTTGGAAATTGCCAATTTATTATCAGTTGACTCCCTCAGAACAAGTCTGGAAGATAAAAATAAAATGATAGCTTAGTTGTAGGACCAAGTAAATCACACCGAGAATAATATTCGAGAGGAGGTGAATCAAAGGGTTGAACACGCCCGAACTGTGGACAAAGAGGAAATGAAATTGTTGAAGTTTAGTTTGGATGAAGTGAACAAGTAGATGCGAGTGAGTCAGGTATAGGTTATTCGACTGGAAGAGTTAGTGACACAAATACAGGCTGAGTTGAAGTCTATTGAAGGACAATTTGTGAATATAACAACATTTCAAGCCCAATTACTAGAGGTGCATGGGAAACTACAAGCAGAACAACAAGACATGCTTTCCAAAACAGAAATCGTCCAAAACTACTTCTTGGAAATAGACACTCACTAGATAACATTGTTTTAAAGGAAAAAGAGGCCACAACAACTCGTACTTCTTTTCAAAAGGCAGTGGTGTTTTCGGCCAGAGAGGAAGTACCAAGAATCCGAAAGCTGACTGTAGATGAACAGATCAGGGGAGACATCATGTTAAAGACATGGGATAATAATATTGCCGAAAGTAGGAAAATGGCAAGAGAAGTTAAGAGAGAATGTGAAGAATTATTTTATCAAATAGACACAAAATCATTGGGCATTGGTAAAGGCGATTGTCCTGGGCTATTAAGACATATAAATGTTGTAAGGCATTAACTGCATATCAAGGAGAGTTGGAATGAATTCCAACTCAAGATTTCACAATTGAAACAACTCGACATTGCCCAAGTAGATAAGTGGTTAATAAAGCCGAATCTACAGTTGCAGGCGACAAAGTTTGGCAAGGGAAAGATTGAAGACGAGATGCCCCAAATTCAGTGGAAGTTATATGTGTTTGAATCAAAGAATACATCAGAGCCTTCTAGAATTTGGATGTAGTTTGTGGACAGGTGCGTCGTGTGTTCGGGACTGAGTGTAGGAAGCGTTTCAAAGAAATGATGAAATAACGCATGTATGCTCGTTTTTGTCCAATTGTTAGAAAAGAAAAAGTAACCGAGAAAAACAGTTCAAATTCTATATTCTGTAACCGTTAGCATGGAGGAGGTTAGGAGACTACCAACCGTCTAGGGTTTATTTTTTTCTTGTATAAATACAATTTTGAAAGTGATACCAAGGGCCTTTTTTTGGCCGATTGTAGTAGACAAGTTCTTCATTTTTGCCAAAATTAATACAAATGCAAGTCGGAGATTGCAGACCCTGTCAAGTTTGAGTTATGTGCTCCTCTGTTATTTCATATTTAACTTCATTTCTCATGTATCTTTGATGAATGCGTAGTTGCAATTTAGTACAAATTCTACTGTGGTGATTGAATTTTTTAATGATCTGATCGTTTACAGTTTTTCCTTCGTATCGACTATCAACACTTACAAAACCTGTGAATGACTTAGACTATTATATCAGATTCTTCATTAAAGTGTTTCCTTATATTTTTTATTCCTTTGTCATAGTGTGAGATTCTTCCTTGATCGAAGCCTCACATTGTTCCACAACTTTATGTTTTCTTTCATTCCATGCATGGTTTTCAGTTTAACTCAGATACAGGAAACGACCTTTGATGTTGCTACACTATTAATTCAAGATTCATGAAATTTTCTCATACAATCTAAAAAGAAGCAACCAATCCTTAAAAATTTCCTCCTCCATGACTATACCAATTACGAGACAACCCAACATTGAACCCGGCTCCACAGATCAGACCAATATTGCCTTAAATATTTTCAGCACCATTTTAAAAACAGCCACCACCTGGGTTGAACATGAACATTCATGGGCGGCCATTGAGCAGGACATCAGTGTCCAGGAACAATTGAAAGCTAGACCAAGACAACTCAGAAATCAACCATAGCTCCTTTTCCTTTAAAGAGTTGTTTTCTTATTCTTTATATCGCAAACCCTCTTTCGGATGCCTAGAGTTTGTGCTCCCCATCCTTGAGTATAAACTCTAGAGCAACATATTTTTGGCGCCGCTGCTGGGGAACAAAGAGACAAAATTATTTTCTCTGGGAAAGCGACATTTATAAGTTTCCCTCTTTGATAGTGAACAAAGAGTGAACACCTTTTAAAGGCTTAGTTATTATTCACTTGGTGACTCCACATTTAAGTAAGTTGGCATCCATTCGAAGGAACACTAGACAAAACCCAGATGCTAAGCAGACCAAGCCTGTTTCCGATCCCGAAAAAATACTAAAAACAAGAGGTTTCATTAAGAAAAATACTACGACCTACCAGCCTAAATACACATAGAATAAAGCTAAGATTCCACTTGAAACGTTAACTTCGCAAGAAGTTCCCACCCAAACCCTTTCCAGAGAAGCATTGGCTAAGGCAGTTGAAGCCGAGACCACAAACATGAATCTAGTGTTCCTAGAAATCAAATCTGAATCTCATCCGACTACCTCCTGCGTAAGCGAAGGCGTGAAGCCCTTAGTAAAACTCGCATCGATTGATATCCCACCAACCCTTCGGTTAGATTGCTCGACCTCACAAAGTATTGAAGAGTATACCATATACTCAGATTCCACACCTGTGGGTTCTCCCATTTACATTTCTTGCAAGTCGGAGGAACCAAGTCCCCGTATCTCATTCCCCCCTCTGTCGGTTTTTTCGTCTCCCAAAGAAGCTAAGGGATTGCTATACGTCTTCCAAAACCCTCTTTATAATGTACCAGTTAACTCCCCTAGGATATCTATGGCTGTTTTAGGAGGAGGAGGGGGTGGCCAAGGGAAAACCCCACCTCCCAAGATTTTCGCCAAAGTAGATGCTAGATACGCCCCTTTGGTTCTCCCAGTACCCCTTCACGATTTACCCAAGAACTATATGAAAAACATGCCTAATTTTATGGGGGAAGGGGACCTAACTGCAGCTGAACATATCAACTTCTTCGACCAATTCGCGCAGATATCCTCGGTCTCGAACACGGAGATGTGTATTCACAATTATTTGTACAAAATTTCGAAGGTCAGGTGAGAACTTGGTTTCGAGGTTTGCGCATAGGTTCGATATTATCTTATGACGCTTTAGAAAACTCTTTTCTCAGACAATGGGGGGAAAGAAAGGGCCACTTATACTATTTAACTGAGTTTGGGGCACTAAGGAAGAAAAATTCCAAAATGGTTATTGAATTTGTCCAGAGATTTAATAAATTATATAACAAGATCCCAATCGAAGTTAAACCTTCTCTGCCCGCAACAAAGGTAACCTTTGCAGGAGATTTCGATCCCGATTTCGCACTATTATTGAGAGAAAGGAGAGCAACTGACCTTACCCGAATGCAAGACGACGTCGTAGATATTGAGTCAAATATGATGGCTTCTGGTAAATTGAAAACAAAAGTACAAACGGGAAACAGGGAGACCAAACGTTTTAAAGAACAAGCAGGACCCTTAGGATCTGGGAGATCCTCAGACGATAAGAAGGACGATATGGCTAAGATAATAAAAGAGATATCAAATAATATTTCAAGGATGGATTTAGATCAATCTAAAGCAGATCAATTCGTTAGGAGATATTTCAGAAGAAACCCTAATCCTCAGATACAACAAAGACAGATTAAAAATGAATATCAAAAGGTTCAAACCCCTTTAAAAAATGAAAATTTTATAGGAGGGAATGGCATACAAGAATTTGAGGATCTAGAAGGAGATATGAACAATTTGGGCGATGATTGCCTACAACCCCATTTGACTAAGGAAGATTATGAGAGGTCTCTAGACACTGAACAACGATCTAATAATGATAGCAACATAAACGATAAAGATGATTCTTCCTATCAAGGATTAGCTGATACCATAATGGTTGAGCTCCAACATAAGTATACTCTAAGGCCTAAAAATAAAAGATTGGTGACTACTACACCAAAGAAAATCCTGCCAAGAGGCGAAATATACGAGCCTGATCCAAAGGACGCTGAGATACCCAACACCCAAATAAAAGGAGTAGATCCACAAAATGCCAAAACAACGGCAACTAAGACTCGAGCTGAGAAAACCAAGACAAATGAAACACAAACATTAGAAGTAAAAATAATTGAAAACGAAGTAATGAAAACGAATAGGCCTGAAAGGAAGGAGACCGAAGTGCTAGTCAGAGAAACCGAAAAAACCATAGGGGCTTTTAGTCTAGAAAATGAGATTAACAAAATTAAAATACCGATACCTCTGGTTGAACTAGCCAAGAATCCCGTTTACCGAAAACAAATTACCAAAATGATGAATTTTTCAGATATGGGAAGTCAAGATGACGTTATAAATTTGGAAGATGATAAGACCAATATAATTTTTGGTCCGCATTATGAGGGGTCTAGAGATACCATTGCTCCTTTCTTCATTACACTAAATGTGCACGATCGACTGCTACATAACTGCATGTTGGATTCTGGAGCATCACATAATGTGATGCCCAAGGCCATTATGGATAGACTGGGCCTCGAAATTACCAGGCCGTACAGAGACCTGTATTCGTTTGATTCGAGAAAGGTTAAATGTGTAGGCATGATCAAGGCCTTGGTAGTAAATCTTGCACAGATCCTAGTAAAAAGTATTTTGATGGATGTGGTTATTGTTGGCATACCTCTGAAGAATGGTATTCTATTATCCAGGTCTTGGGGTGCTAAGCTCGAAGGATCCCTTCAACTAGATATGAAATACGCCAGGATTCCCATTTTCGGAGGACAGTTCACCCGATTATACCGAGAAACACGACTGACATACACAGTAAGTGATCCATATAGTCCTAACAATTACCCTGTTTATATCATTGATCAAGATTTTGGAAATTGTATTTTATCAATTGATGACGATATAGATGAATGTGTTGAGGATTTCACAGAAAAAAATCAGACAGAAAGGGTAAAGGAAAGTGCATATAGTACCGAAACCTGGAAAATGTATTTCGATGGTGCTTCGTCATGTGAAGGAGCAGGCGTAGGTGTACTCTTTGTAGAACCTGGAGATGATTTTTTCATTCCTTTCTCTTACAGATTACATGGGACATAGACTACATAAATAACGTATGCGAGTATGAAGCTTTGTTTTGGGATTAGAAGCCGCCAAAAAGTTAAACATAAAAAACTTGGAAGTCTATGGAGATGCGGAATTAATTGTCAAACAAGTAAATCGACACTATCAGGCCAAGCACCCGAGATTGAGATCTTATAGAAACTGTACCTGGGATTTAATGGAATTTTTTTTCTTGTCAGTTAATGTCCATTCATTCCCTGTACAGAAAATCTGCAAGCTGATTCGTTAGCTAAAGAAGCCTCAATGTTTTCACCTCCTACAACTTTAAAAATTAAGTATCACACTGAGGTGAGGCACAAACCTTCCATACCCAACAATATACAATAATAAAAGGTCTTTGAAGATGATGAACATATCAGAAAATTCCTCGAAATGGTGGAAGACTTTGCTGAAACACATATCGACCAAGAAAACCAGAACGATCATACTTGGATTATGCAAAAAGGGGAGGATCCTCAAAAGTTCCAAGATAAGATCGCAAATCATTGCATGTTAGTGCTAAAAAATAATAAAATCCCTAAAGGTATAATCCCCCTAGAAAGATTATTTGATCATAATGATATGCCATTGAAATCTACATTGCAGCCTCAACCAAATGAAGTCAAAAATTGCGATATAGGCACCAAAGAAGTGCCTAGAATAGTAAAAATATCAAAATACCTTCCTCCTGAGATGAAAGGTAGATATGAGGATTTACTCAAGCAATATAAAGACATATTTTCTTGGTCTTATGATGAGCTGAGAACTTATGACACCACAGTGATCGAGCACAAGATTCTCTTAAAGCCAGGCGTTAAGCCTTTCAGACAAAAGCTCAGGCAAATAAATCCCATATTATTTCTTGTGGTCGAAAGGGAAGTAAATAAACTCCTGGATGCCAAAATAATCATACCACTCAGGTACTCTAAGTGGGTAGCCAACCTTGTCCCAGTCATAAACAAGAGCGGAGAAATTAGACTGTGTGTAGATTTTAGAAATTTATATAAATCATCTCTTAAAGACAATTATCCGCTACCCAAAATGGACCATGTCTTAGAAAAAGTAGTCGGAGCAAATAAAATGTCCATGATTGATGAATTTTCCGGTTACAGTCAAATTGCTGTCGACGAAGACGATAAAGAAAAAACAACCTTCACCACCCCTTGGGGTACATTTATGTATGAAAAAATGCCATTTGGTTTAATGAATGCAGGTGATACCTTCCAACGAGATATGGATATTGCCTTCATTGACAAAAGAGATAAATTTGTGGTTATTTATCTGGATGATCTGACCATTTTTTCTAAATCTGATGAAGATCATCTGATACATCTCAAGCAAACATTCAAGAAATGTCACAAATTCAGTTTGTCTTTAAATCCCAATAAGTCACACTTTGCAATGCAAGAAGGTAAACTTTTGGGCCATATTGTGTCTCGGGACTAAATTAAAATTGATCCTAAAAGGTTTGAAGCTATAGACACTATAAATATTCCTAGAAATGTAAAGAAATTCAGTTGTTTTTAGGAAAAATAATTTTTTTGAGGAGATTTATCCCGAACTTCGCTGAAATCGTGAAATTGATTACATATATGCTCAAGAAGAAAAATGAAGTTAAGTGGACGACTGAAGCTAAAGAATCATTTGCGCACATCAAGAAAATTATAGGTGAAGCACCTGTACTGGCATGCCCTGATTATCTCAAGGAATTTTTGATCTTCTCATTTGCATCAGAACACACAATCACAACATTACTTTTACAAAAGAACGAAGAAGGTTTCTAGAAACCAATAGAATTCTCCAGTAAAAGCCTCAGAGACGTAGAATTGAAATATGACATAATGGAAAAGCAAGCATACGCTATGGTGAAGGAACTAAAGGCCTTTAGAACCTATGCGTTACACTCCAAGATAATTGCATATGTTCCCACCAAATTCGTTAAGGATATATTGGTCCAACCTGATAACGACATGAAGAGGGGTCAATGGATTGCTAAGATTCAATAATTCGATTTAGAGGTGAAACCGATAAATCTTGTGAAAGGACAAGGTTTGGCTAAGCTACTAGCCGAATCAAATTTCAGATCGCTCGGTATAAATAATCTACAAGAGTATGAAGGATGTCTGGATATGGACAAACTCGATGACCAAGTGGCTACAACCAGTATAGAAGAAAAATTTACAAGTTCGGTGTGGTACAAAGATATAGTATCATATCTTTTGACTTTTAAATGCCCGAGTGATATGGCTACATCCAAAGCTAGAACGTTGAAACTGCATGCGGTGAAGTACTGTATTTCGGAAATCCAATTGTATTGGAAAGACCCTCTGGGTTTTCTATTGGTTTGCCTAGTCAAATCGGAGACCGAAAAAGTCATAAATGAATTCCATAAAGGGGTGTGCAGAGAGAATCATGTGTGGAGATCAATGGATTATAAAATCTTGAGAGCGGGATATTATTGGCCTAAATTATTCCCAGATGTAAATGCCAAAGTCAGAGCCTGTGATTCATGCCAATTATTTGCAGGCAAGCAGAAACTCCCAGCACTACTTCTCGTCCCAGTTAAAACAAAAGCTCCGTTCCAACAATGGGGGTTGTATTTTATAGGTGAGATTAATCCACATTCTAGCACACAACACAAATGGATCCTGACCGCTACAGATTATTTCACCAAATGGGTAGAAGCTATTCCAACTAGAAAATCTACCGATTCAATGGTGATAGACTTCCTGGAAGAAAACATGTTATCTAGATTTGGCTGTCCCCGAAAGATAGTTACAGATAATGCCCAGGCATTAAAATATATGGCAATGATTAAATTTTTCAAAAAATACAATATTATATTGGTTCACTCCACGACATACTACCGCCAAGGCAACGGGCTAGCAGAATCGCCAAATAAAATCTTAATTATCATAATTAAGAAGGTGTTGAACGAAAATAAAAAATCCTGGCATCTGCATTTGAAATACGCCCTGTGGGAAAACCGGATAGGCACCAAGAAATCGATTGGAACTTCTCTATTCAAAATGGTATAGGGGATTGGCGTGGTATTACCCATAAACCTGGCTCTACCAGTGATGAAGCTTTGGCAAGATGAAAAACAAGAACCAAACCATGTCACAAGAAGAATAAATCAACTAATTGAAGTTCAACAAAATAGGGCTGAGGTTGACGAAAGGCTGCAGAAATATCAAGACAACATGAAAGCACTGTTTGATCATAAGGCTAAAGATAGGGAATTCCTCCCTGGTGATTTGGTTTTGAAATGGGATGCTAGGAGGGAAGACTCAACAAAACATGGAAAATTTGATCAGATTTGGTATGGACCATTCAAAGTCTCAGCTACTGAAGGGAAGAACTCATTTCTGTTAGAAAATTTGGACAAGAAAATCCTCAATGCCCCTATCAATGGGCATTATCTGAAGCACTATATGTAATAAACGATTTCCAAAATTCCATTGTATATACCGATTTGTGTTTTATGTTTTTATAGTTTTTCGGTAAGTTTTACTTTCACCGCAAATAAAAAAGGTTAGTGATCTCCTAGGAATAGAGATATGAAATGTTCAATACACTGAATCCCACAAATCTCAAAACCCTAATTTTGTTCATGTCGTCTTCTTGTAGGATTCTGGTCTACACCCCAAACATCAAGAAGAAGCAAACAATGGTCATGTATCAAAAATATGGAGCACCCTGGGACAGGTGATAAATAAATAATTTATTTAGATGAGAGCGAAATAGCAAGTCAAAGGTACGAATTGTTTAGATTTCCAAAGAATATCACCTACTGGGTCTTATATGTATGAATTTAATCTCTAGACACATTATCTAACAAACAAGAAATGAATCACTCGAAATGAATCACTAAGGAAAGACAAACAAGAACAGAAGAAATAAAGAGAATTTAAAGATCTTTTCAACAGTCCGGTCTGTGTTACAATAACCACGATTATGAAGTTCCAAACCTTTTTTTTCACCCTATGCGAATCTTGGGTTACTCCAGATGTTTCCCCATGGACTTCATAGAAGAGGAGGGGTCATACTTTTCCTCTGAAACCTGACAAACAAATCTTTAGAATAAGGACAAGTCCTCGTGGCTCTTCAGACTACTACTGAACAAAAGTATGTATAAGCTAGTCCCAACTCTCTTAGTTATTTTAACAGGTTTCAAGGGATGAATCTTGCTCAGAAGAAGATCCCTGGAAATGAACACCCCCCCTTAAATTTTCCAACAGACTAAGATGTCTTGAAGGTCAAAATAAGACTTGTCGAGAGTAATCAAAGTGAGTTAATAGACCTCTGTTACCAAAATTGTTTACAGATATCACCCCTAGTATGCTTTATACAAATTGATTGCCCCCACTTCACGTATCTAATGAAAGTATAAGACGGATGGTGAAAGTAAATTCACAATTGATTTTCCCCATCTAGTCCAAAAAAGAGATGATGAAAGGAAATTCATTAAATGATTGCCCTCATCTCAACATTTAAATGTGAATCTACAGATTGAGGTGGTGAAAGGAAATTCAATGAAGGGGAGCAGATAAATTCACCGAGGTACTGAACATGCTCGCTAGAAGTGAAGAAATGTCTAAGATATATGTAAGGTTGTTATACATGAATTTCATTATACTCTGGTAACCAGTTTCCTTTTCGACCAGATCTACATCCCAAGTTCACGCAAGACTCCCTGTTTTAAAAAATACCAAAATTACTTTGACTTGATGCAAGAAATATCTATAGAACCTGTTAGAATTCCTAAGGTTATTTTGATTGTCTTAAATAGACTCGAAATCAGTTTCTAGAAAGGAGAATTCATAGGAGAAACTAAGGTTCATATGAGCAAACAATTAATATTTGGAGGCTTTCTGAAAACGTTTCGTAAGATTTAAGCGATGACTCCATTTACACAATAAAGGCATGTGGTCTACTGTTCTTCTCGTCCCACAAGGAGACAAGATCCCTAGATGGAGCCTATGTTGAAACAAAGTTTATTTTTTCTTCTCTAAGTCCAAACCTCATTTTTTCTTGATTATGGAGTTGCCCTTAGCTCAAAAAAGAAGTCAAAAGGTATTTTGGGACTTTCGATTTTTGGAGTTCATCTATTCACAAAGTATGCTTTCTGATCGCAACTCCAATTTCCCAGTACCGAAATCTCGAAAAGGTGTTAACAGCCTTCTAATCCTTTCACATGTTCTTTTTCGGCCATCTCAAACTTAAATAGCTTTTCAAGTCCCGACGCGCTTTCACGAAATACTTTTTTAATCATGATTAATTAAGTTTTAAACACACTTAACAGATCGTTAATCAGTCGCAATTCGGGAAATCAAAGAGTCGACCCCGAGTCTCCTTAAACCCCGATTCCCGAAGTCGCGAAGTTCTTAAAGGTTAATGCTATGTTTATTAAGAAATAAGAAGGCTAACGATAATAAACTCCATCACAATTTCGTGATTCATGATTTCTTGTGTTATGCCTCTCGGGGACACGATGTTTGAAACTCTGAAACACGAAATCCTGAAAGAATTAAGCGCTTAAACACAGATTAAATTAACTTTAAAGAGGGATTAGTGACAATTAAAAGGCTTTTCGTGTTTCTCTATTCGAGAGTTTTCAATGACTTTCCTTTCAAAATCCCAGTTTTGAAACGCCGATTATGTGGCAGTCTCTATAACAGATTAATGAAGATATTTTGAACATAGAGTGCATATCTCCAGGTGTACCATCTCCGTTAAAGCATTTAATTTTTTCGGTACGATAAATTTAAGACAAGTTAAAGGTAAGTAAAGGTCGGTTATTTTGAATTTCATTCTCACTTTCAAACTAGGAGCGAGTTATATCTAGAAAAACTCATGCATTTCTTCTCTGCAATAGGTTTTCTTTTAGCACAGATACCATGGCACCCAGAAAAGAACCTAAGAAGAGTGATGAAGCAACTGGAAGCTCAAATCTGGATGGAGATGTGGTATCAGACACTATGCCACATGCTTTGGATTCAATCAAATCTTGGAGGCAGATTTTTGAGAGTTTGGACTATGAAATTAGAAATTGCCCTGACGATTTCAGAAATGAAAGGACTAGAAATAATCTCAGAGACATAGCAGAGTCTGAGCTACATAAAATATCCACACGGCTGAGACTCATGCCGTATAATGACATGGTATGCTGGGATTTAGAGAAAAACGATGTTCCTACAAGGAGCATTCAAAACAACCAAGGGGTCATCGTCGACTCGTTCAGACCCGACTACATCCAAGTAATGTACAAACTGCCCCCTACTTCTAAATACATTTATAATTCCGAATTCATAGTGGAATTTCAAAGAAAGGAGTGTACATAATTCGATCAAACATATCCAAATATAATCAAAGACTGGTGGGGAATTCCAACAAAATTTAGAGCCGATACCCATGGAAGTTATGCTAGAGCTTCGTTGAACGAGTACATGGTGTATATAGCCCTGATGCTGTGTAGAATATTCGGGAGGAAAATCCCTACCCATTTCCCTGCATATTGGGTACCACTTCTACACAAAGTAGCCGAGGGTTTTAGTTTCAACTGGGGGAAAATTTTATCTGACAATCTAGCTAGTGAGGTTGCAGAGTACCAAACAACAAAATTGAAAGGCCGACCTGCACCTTTTTACATATCTTCCTATATTATGGATGCGGTTTGTTACATGACTCCATTCCCTTTGATGAGCTATAGTTGGAACCCATCCTGTGAGGAACCTATTCATGTTTATCATTCTAAGCTATGGGAGGAGAATGTTAAAGATGTCTTTTATGAAATTTTCCACTACGTAGTGATACCTCTACACCAAATTTTTTATGGCTATGCATCCCCTCGTATTTCAGAGCAAATTGTGGGAAATCTCAGGGCGATTGCAGATTGGTTTATTGAAGAGGGTTTTTCCTATGTCAGGGTTTTCGGGTGCTCAATTTCTCCTCACGCACTATTGAAGTTCCTTCCCGATGGACTGGTGTGCAGGAAGGTGGCCTACCAAATAGTAACTGGTGGCATTGGCACAAAATTGAAAGCGGCTTAGAATAAGTTCTGGCCAGTTTTTCCTGTACAGATTGGGAAGTATTCATTACTTAACTTGGGTCATGCCAAGGTAAAAGCTGTAGCACTGGATGACATCAAATTAGTAGACCTTGAACTCAGAAAGCATGATCCTTATCAAATTGTAGGAAATCACCTTACCCACTGCAACATGAAAATGTACGAACATGAGGTTTCTCCCTGCGATGACATGTTCAAGGGAGACAAGACCTATGAATAAGTATTAGGTAGAGTTCTGGCATTATCACCCGAACTACAAACTAGCTTTCTGACTTTCCAGAAGCACCGACGAAGTGGTTTTCCAAAGATATTACAAGAAGAGTCAAGAACCCCTCCTCCAACTCAATGAAGTGTTCCCCCAGGTTTCAGATGAGAGGCTCATGATAAAGAGACTACAGAAGAAAATACAAAGAAGACTGAAGGGTCCTCACAAAAAGCAGAAGCTTCACAATCAAAGAATCCAGGGTCTGAAACAAGTTCTAAATCCGAGACTCCTTTAAAGTCGAGTCAAATGATTCCGCTTTCATCATCATCAACTATTCCTGTTGATATCTCGAAAACAACAGGAGAAACTCAATCTTCAGAATTGGGCATCCCTATTGCATCATTAATTCCTATACAGTCAAACTTTGGGATCCCCCATCTACCAGTCATGTATGCAAGTGACCTCACCCTTATATCTAGAGAAGAGATACCCCCCTCTGACTACTTTTTCAGTAAGAAGAGGAAGGAAGTATTAAATTAGGAAATGCATCTGAGAGAAGGCACAATGCTTAAAAAATACAGAGTGCTCGTAGATGGGAAAAACCTAGAAGAGGAAGACTTCACCACAGAAGTAGCGGGCTCTTTGGGAACTTTGGCAACTGCCAATTTATTCTTAGTTGACTCTCTAAGAACAAGGATGAAATAGAAAAATCAAATGATAGCTCAGTTGCAGGACCAAGTAAATCACACAAAGAATAATATTTTAGAGGAGGTGAATCAAAGGGTTGAACACGCCCGAACTGTGGACAAAGAGGAAATGAAAATTTTGAAGTCAAGTTTGGATGAAGCGAACAAGCAGATGCAAGTGAGTCCAGTACATGTTATTCGACAGGAAGATTTAGTTAGACAACTACAGGTTGAGTTGAAGTCTATTGAAGAACAAGTTGTGAATATAACAACCTTTCAAGCCCAAGTACTAGAGGTGCATGAGAAACTACAAGCAAAACAATAGGACATGCTTTCCAAAATAGAAATCATCCAAAACTACTTCTTGGAAATATGCCACTCACTAGATAACATTGTTTTAAAGGAAAAAGAGGCCACAACATCTCGTGCTGCTTTTCAAAAGGCAGTGTTGTTTTTGGCCAGAGAGGAAGTACCTGCAATCCCAAAAATGACTTTAGATGAAGAGATCAGGGGAGACATCATGTTAAAGACATGGGAGAATAATATTTCCAAAAGCAGGAAAATGGAAAGAGAAGTTAAGAGAGAATGTGAAGAAGTATTTGATCAACTAGACACAAAAACACTGGGCATTGGTAAAGGCGATTGTCCTGGGCTATTAGGACAGATAAATTTTGTAATGCATCAACTGCATATCAAGGAGATTTGGAATGAAGTCCAGCTCGATATTTCACAATTGAAACAAATCGACATCTCCCAAATAGATAAGTGGTTAATAAATCCGAATCTACAGTTGCAGTTGACAAAGTTTGGCAAGGGAAAGATTGAAGACGAGCTGCCCCAAATTCAGAGGAAGTTATATGTGTTTGAAGCAAAGAATACGTCAGAGCCTTCTAGAATTTTGACGCAGTTTCTGGATAGGTGCATCTTGTGTTCGGGACCGAGCGAAGGAAGCATTTCAAATAAATGATGAAATAACGCATGTATGCTCGTTTTTGTCCAATTGTTAGAAAAGAAAAAGTAATTGAGGAAAACTGTTCAAATGCTATATTCTGTAACCGTTAGCACGAAGGAGGTTAGGATACTACCAACCATCTAGGGTTGATTTTTTTCTTGTATAAATACAATTTTGAAAGTGATACCAAGGGATTTTTTTGGGCCGATTGTAGCAGAAAAATTCTTCATATTTTCCAAAATTAATACAAATGCAAGTCAGAGATTCCAGACCCCATCAAGTTTGAGTTATGTGCTCCTCTGTTATTTCATATTTAACTTCATTTCTCATGTATCTTTGATGAATGCATAGCTGCAATTTAGTACAACTTCTACTGTGGTGATTGAATTTTTTAATGATCTGATCATTTACAGTTTTTCCTCTATATCGGCTATCAACACTTACAAGACCTGTGAATGACTTAGACTATTATATTTGATGTTTCATTAAATTTTTTCCTTATATTTTTTCTTCCTTTGTCATAGTGTGAGATTCTTCCTTGATCGAAGCCTCACATTGTTCCACAAATTTATGTTTTCTTTCATTCCATGCATGGTTTTCAGTTTAACTCAGATACGGGAAACGACCTTTGATGTTGCTACACTATCAATTCAAGATTCGGGAAATTTTCTCATACAATCTAAAAAGAAGCAAAAAATCCTTAAAAATTTCCTCCTCCATGAATGTACCAATTATGAGACAACCCAACATTGAACTCGGTCTCACAGATCAGACCAGTATTGCCTTAAATATTTTCAGCACCATTTTAAAAACTGCCACCACCCGGGTTGAACTTGAACATTCATGGGCGGCCATTGAGTAGGACATCAGTGTCCAAGAACAATTGAAAGCTAGACCAATACAACTTAGAAATCAACCATAGATCTTTTTCCTTTAAAGAGTTGTTTTATTCTTCTTTATATCGCAAACCCTCTTTCAGATGCCTAGACTTTGTGCTCCCTAGCCTTGAGTATAAACTATGGAACAACAATACCCATGGACGTTTTTCATGTTCTATTGGGAATACCATGGAAATTTGACAGAAATGTCATACATGATGGGTGAAAAAATACTTACACCCTTGAGAATAATGTTCATACACGCATGTTTCTTCCAATTGAGGATAAGAAAGTGAAGGAAGAAGCTAGACCAAGCATACTTCTCATGAGTGGGAAGGAACTCTTGAATGAATTCAAGAAGGAACATGAGATGTAGTTTGATTTTGTGAGAAATCCCAGAGTCATCCTTACAAATACTTTTGTGGATGATCTGTCTGTAGAGATTTAGGAACTGTTGGATAATTTTGCTGATATTGTGGTGGATGAGTTTCCTCGCTCTTTTCCACCCATTAGGAGTATTAGTCATCACATTGACCTTATTCCAGGAGAAAGTTTTCCAAACAAAGCAACATATAGGTTGACACCTCAAGAAAATGAAGAGGTAAAGAATCAAGTCCAAGAGTTTTTGGATAAGGGTTTTGTCAGAGAAAGTTTGAGTCCATGCGCAATACCAATTGTGTTGAGTCCAAAGAAATATGGGGGTTGGAGAATGTTCATAGATTCTAGAGCCATCAACAATATTACCATCAGGTATAGATTTCATTTACCCAAAATGGATGATTTAATGGATTGCTTGAGTGGAACAAATTATTTTTCCAAGATAGACTTGAAGAGTGGCTATCATCAGATAAGAATGAGAGAAGGAGATGAATGGAAGACAACATTAAAGATAGATGAAGGGTTGTATGAATGGCTTGTTATGCCATTTGGCTTGACAAATGCCCCAAGCACATTCATGTGATTGATGAATGAACTGCTCAAAGACTTCATAGGTAAGTTTGTAATTGTGTATTTGGATGATATCCTAGTCTTCAATAAAACTGAAGAAGAGCAGTTAAGGCATTTGACATTAGTGATGAGGAGGTTGCAACAGGAGAAGTTGTTGATAAATTCGAATAAATGTTCTTTCATGAATACACAACTCATATACTTGGGTTTTTTGATCTATTCAAATGAATTGAAGATGGATCTAGAGAAGGTGAGGGCAATCAAAGAATGGCCTTCTCCAAGAAGCATAGATGATTTTAGGGGCTAAATTTCGTAAATGGGCTAATTTTTCATGGTTTTTCCCAAAAAAAGATTCACCAATTTCCATTTTTTCTAAAACCAATTTGCCCAAATTCCATAGAATAAAATTATTTTACCTTTAAAATCGCCAAAATTTTATAGAAACTATATTAAATCCTTGAAAATTTCAATATTTTTACAAAACTATCGCCAAACATTTTACATTTTACATATTAAGGACTAGTAATATTAGCCCACGTTTCTACATTTTAATATAAATTTTCATCCTTAAAATCATCCATGCCAAGAAGCATATTTGAGGTAAGAATATTCCATGGATTAGCAAGTTTTTACAGGAAATTCATTAGGAATTTCAGTGGCATTTGTGCACCCATAATGGAGACTACAAAGAAAAATCATAAGTCTTTTAATTGGACAGATGAAGCTGAAAAAAGCTTCAGAGTATTGAAGGAGAAGATAACAGAACAACCTATTCTGGTTCTGCCAGATTTCAATAAGATATTTCAAGTGAGATGTGATGCAAGTGGAGTAGCTATTGGTGTAGTCTTGAGCCAATACAATAAGCCTGTTGCTTATTTTAGTGAGAGACTGAATGACACTAAGATAAAATATTCTACATATGATAAAGAGTTTTATGTTGTAATACAAGCTCTAAAAAGGTGGAGGCACTATCTTTTTCCAAAGAAGTTTGTTTTGTACAATGTTAATCAATAATCACAATTCATAACCAGACAAGAGAAGTTGAACCAAAGACATGCTAAATGGGTAGAATTCATGCAGAATTTTAGTTTTGTTATTAAGCACATTAGTGGTAGTGCTAACAAAGTTGCTGATGCTTTGAGCAAGATATGTCTGATTATGCAGGAATTTCAAGTGGAGACCTTAGGGTTTGAACACCTTAAGGAAATGTATTGTGAAGATCCATATTTTAAAGAGGATTATGAAGCATGTGAGAACCCTTTTCTAAGGGACAAAAGTTAATGGATATAGTATCTAATTCAAGATGGACTGTTGTTCAAAGGAAACCAACTTTGTATTCCGAAATGCTCAATGAGAGACAACCTGTTGAAAGAAAAACACAGTGGAGGATTGGATGGACATTTCAACCATGATAAGACTTATGCACAACTGAATTCTTCACACCATTGGCCAGGAATGATATTCGATGTGAAGAAAGTTGTGGACATATGTAGAGTCTACTAGTATGCAAAAGGGAAGCAAAAAAACATTGGTATGTATCAACCATTGCCTATTCCATACAGGCCATGGGATGCCATAAGTATGGATTTTGTGTTGGGATTGCCAAGAACCAAGAGGGGGAATGATTCCATTTTTGTTGTGGTGGATAGATTTTCAAATATGGAACATTTCATACCATGCCAGAAAACCAGTGATGCTACTCACATAGCCAATTTATTTTTCAAGGAAGTTGTGGGATTGCATGGCTTGCCCAGGAGTATAGTCTCAGACAAAGATACCAAGTTCATGGGATGCTTTTGGAGAACCCTACGGAAAAGGCCGGGGACAAATTTGTCCTTCAAATCAGCATATCACCCTCAAACAGATGGACAAACTAAGGTGGTAAATCAGAGTTTAGGGAATTTGTTGAGGAGTTTGGTCACTGAACATCATAACCAGTGGGATAAGATTCTACCTCAGGCATAGTTTGCTTACAATGACTCCCAAACAAAAGAACTGGAAAAAGTCCATTTCAAATAGTGTATGGAATGCATCCGAGAGGAATTTCAGAGTTAAGGTATTTGAAACATGATGAGTTCAGAAATGAAGGAGAAGAAGACTTTGCTGCAGAGATGCAGAAGCGTCATGATGAGATAAAGAGATAGTTGCAAGAGAGGAGTCACAAGTATAGAATCCAAGTTGATCAGAATATGAGAGAGGTTCATTTTGAAGTTGGGTATCAAGTTTTAACACACCTAAGGAAAGAGAGTTTCCCAAGGGGAACACATAATAAATTGAAGATGAAGAAAATAGGACCATATAATATCCTCATAAAGTTTGATGAAAATGCATATGATATTGAGCTGCCAGAGGATGTGGGAATGTCACCCATATTCGATGTTGCAGACCTGTACCCTTACATGATGGATGATATTGGAGGATTAGATGATCAAAAGGAGATTTAGTGGGATAAGAAGATGCCAACAACAAAAAAAATACAAATGGAGAATATCATAGATCAGAAGTCTGGTAAGAAGACCAGGAGGAAGAATTATTTTGAGTATCTGGTGAAGTGGAAGGTTCACCAAGCAGAGGATTCTAGTTGGGTAAATGAATTTGGAATTCAAAAGGATGGAAAAATAGTGCAGGAGTTCATGAATAGGAGTCCATGAATTTTTGGCTAGAGGAGTATGATGTAGGAGCATCACCTTCAATAATTAAAGAGGTCAGGGGAGGACAAATCAGCACCCAACGCATAGATTTCAAATTGTTTTTGAATTCCAAGGAGAGTGCATCTTTCTGTTTTGAAAGGATTGTAATTTAAATATTTTAAATGTTTTGAGGATTGAGCCATCACATAAGGCCATCGAAGATTGTGATCGTTTTAATTATCCAATAAGGTTGTACAAATACTGAGTATCGACTGATATCTGAATGTAATTTCCATTCAATGTAATAGTCCTCAGTAGATGAATTTATTAACTATGATAGGATAGCTCTAAGGTAGTCTGGAGGGAAGGCTCGAGAAGCTCCTCAATGTATAAATATATGTATTTTATGCCCAAATGAGGTTGTTGAATGTTATTGTTGTTGATGTTGAATGTTATTATTATTGATGCTGAAAGAGTTGTTGAAGCTTATGAAGAGTTGCAGAGAGCTCTATGAGTCCATGTACATATTTTACTGAATGAATACAAGAAAAGATGTTTCATTCCAAATTTATGGTGTTGTGTTCATCTAAATTATTTAAGAACATGTGATGTTTCTTTATGTTCTCTATGTTTTATCTATTTATGTATCTTTTATGCATGAATATGTTTTCATGGTTAAGTGTGGAAACCTTTGATGTTTCTGTAAGTTCAATTTGTTTTTATTTTGAGATTCCTGGTGCAAGGAGTGCGTAGGCTGAGTCGAGATAGAATCAGAAGCTCAGAAGAGATAACATGAATTTACAGTGGAAGTGAAAGGAGTGCACAATTGTTAAGTTGAAGTGTAGAGACTTCACAATTGTTTAGTGGGGAGCAAATATTGGAGAAGACCTGTACAAGGAGTGCACCGGGAAAACACTTTCTTTAAGTATTGAATAAGTTTTAGAGGATACGAGTGGAAGGAGTGCATGAGGATATTTTCTCAAAAATCTCTAAGTTTGAAACTCATTGGAAGTTCCAGGGATGCAAGGAGTGCGCCAGAGGTCTGAAATACCTCAAAGAACAAAGCTAAGAAGAGATAGCGGGTACAAGAGTTCAGCAAGAGGGAATTAGAAAATTTCTAAGTCAAAAGTTTTAAAGTTCCAGAGGAGCGCATAGGAGGGTGCCAGATATTATATTTATCTCATGTAGTCAAGCTTAGGAAGGATAACATTTAAATCCTCAAGGAGGAGAGGATTTGCTTGTTTTAAAAGTTGAACAATTGAGATCTGTTCAGGAGGATCTAGGGTATTTTGTCACCCTTATATCTGGAGAAGCAACACGAGGTTTAAACCTGTAAGTATTTAAGACATCGTGTGTTAAAAGAAGTCGTGGATGGAGTTTAAAGGAGGATTTATCTAGGATCAAAGATCTACGGTCAAGATCCGTTTAGGAGTTTGTAGGAGAGTGGACAGCCGTTGGATCAGGAGGATTTGCGTGAAGGTTAATCGATGAAGTCCTTTAGAATTTACACATTTAGGAGATTTGACATGTGGAGAAGTCGAGACCCTCGAAGTCCCGAAGGTCAGAGTGAATCGTGGTTGTCCAAAATCTGAGGACACGTGTCATTAAATCGTGTACTCCGGTGGACTAGCAGTTCGGAAGAAGTTAGGAGTGGAGGACCCCCGAAGTCTTGAAGACCTAGAGATCATCTGGGCCATCCATTGGAGAGGACACACGTCAAAATATTAGAAGGTACGAGGGGTAGATACTTTGATAGAATAAAAGGAAGAGAAGGTCGATCTCTCTGGAGTCCCATATTCTGGATTTGATGTTGACCGTTGATCATAGGGAGGACACGTGGCAACATATCTGGAGGTCCGATACTCTGGAGGAAATAGAACAGTGTTGTGAAGGATAGCGGAGGCCTGAAGGCCAGAGTCAATCCCATCCGTCCGTTGGAGAGGAAACGTGGCGCAAGATCCTGCAGTTCGGGGACTTGACATTTTGGCGAATCTGTGTCGTCGTGTAGACATGGAGAAAATCGTTGAAGTCCTGAAGGCATCCTAGCCTTTGATTAAGAAGGGGACACGTGGAGGTAGGAAAAGTTTTTAAGTGTTTCTACGTCGGAAGATATAAAGGGTTGTGTCATCGAATGACCAAAGGAAATCGCCGAAGCATGAAGTGAATAGATCAGGACCGTCCATCCATCGGTGCACGAGGACCGTCGATCCGAGACTCAACGTAATTGCCTTTTCGACGATCTGAGGGAGTTGTGGAAAAGGCATTGTGAAGAAATCACCGAAGCTTGTAAAATGTAATCTGAGCCGTCGATATCGATGCTCATTGTGGACCGTTTATCTAACCGCTTAGTGTTCAACAATTCACAAAATTTATATTGAGAGATAAGAGGAATAAAGAGTCCCGAAGTCCTGAAATTTTGAAGATTGAAGGTTTGGCCCATGGTTTTTAAGGACCTATGTATTGAGATTTTGGGCTCAGAGGGAGCCCGTGAGATAATTTCAGCTCCCGACTAGAACTATCCTAGACCAGGAGGTCGCAGACCCTGAGATATGGTGGGGTCTGCATCATAAACCACTTGACTAATTGTTTCTATTTATCAAATGCAAAACAATGAAGATATCCTTCTATACATTTATTCACAATCTCAATTTTCCCATCAGATTGAGGATGGTAAGAGGAGTTGTGAGCTAATTGAGTACCCAAACAAGAAAATAATTCCATCCAAAAATTACCAATGAAAATTGGATCTATATCACTTTCAATAACCTTGGGGATTCCATGTAGCTTTTAAAGTAATTCCATGAAATTTATAACTATTATTCTTGCTTTAAAAAGATGAGAAAGAGAGAGAAAAAGGAAATACTTTGTGAGTCGATCCACCACTACCATGCTGACATTATTTCCTTTGGACTTGGGTAGAATTATAATAAAATCCATTGAGACGTCTTCCGAATGTTGAATTTGTATGGATAATGGTTGTATGAGACCTGGGGTCTTGATTGTCTCTTCCTTATCACCAAACATTCAACCACAAATTTTTGAACACTAGTTTTAAGATCTTCCTAGGAAAAATATTTCTTGATTATGTGGTACGAATGTCCTCCTATATGAGAAGTGTGCAATTCTAAAATGACATTCTATTTGAGTTTGGAATTCTTCCATAAATATAGGCAATCTTGATACTACAATGTATCATTATTCCTCACAAATTTATCTAATGCAATTGGTTCCTCTTATAGATGATGAATGATCTTACATACCTTTTTATCTTACTTCCATTATATCCTTGGTTCTTCCACCTAGTTAGATTATGGAATGTAAATAACACAAAGTAATCTCTCTCTGTCTTCTTATTTCCTTGAAAGCCTCATCTACCACCACATTTTGTTGTCCTTTTTTGTGGATAATTTCAAAGTCACAACCTAATATCTTTGTACCCCATTTTTATTGATCTTTTGAACATAATAATTTTTCCAAGAAGTACTTCAAACTATCATGATCTGTTTTTATGTTGAAGTGTCTTCCTATTAAGTAAGGACACAATTTCTTAATTGCATGCAATATGACCAACATTTCCTTTTCATAAATGGGTTTGAGTGAGTTCTTTCTTTTAATCCTATAGCTTTAAAAGGAAAACAACCTTCCTTCTTGCACAAAAACTACACCAATGCCAAGCCTCGAGGCATCACACTCCACAATAAATATTTTTGTGAAGTTGGGTGTAGCCAAGACATGATTTGTACACGTCCTAAAGTGTTTCAAAAGTTTTGGTTGTTTCTTGAGTCCAAGAAAATGCCTCTTTTTTTAATAACATGGTCAGAGGTGCTGCTAGTTGACCATAATTATTGAAAAACTTGCAATAATAGCCCATTAATCCTAACAATCCTTTAAGATTCTTCAAGGCCTTGGGAATTGTCCATTCCATCATAGATTTAATTTTGTTAGGGTCCACTTTGAGACTTTCATGAGATACAATATGACCCAAATAATCCACTTCCTAAACTCCAAAGGCACATTTGGAAGTCTTTGCATATAGTTGTTTCTCTTCCAATAGTTTTTATACCATCTCAACATGTTGTACATGCTATCCCCAAGATTTGTTGTAGATTAGTATATAATAAAAAAATACTAACACAAACTTTCCAAGGAAGGGTTTGAAAATAGAATTCACCAAGCTTTGAAATATGGAAGGTGCATTAGTAAGGCCAAACCACATCACCAAAAACTCAAAATGACCTTCATGTGTTCTAAAGGATATTTGAGGGACGTATTCTTTCCTCATTCTGATTTGATCATATCTAGAATCAAGATCCAACCTGGTAAAGAAAAATTCTCCTTGCGATTCAACTAACAATTAATCAATGACATGAAAATGAAACTTATATTTAATGGTCATTTTGTTCAACTCTCTATAATCTGGACACATATGCTATGAACCTTACTTTTTTCAAGTCATCACCACTGGTATGTGTAAGGCCTTATGTTAGGTGGTACACTTATCGGTTGTAAATGAATAACATGGTCATTATCTAGAGCAGGTGGAAAATCCTTAGGAATCTCTCTAGATACCTTGGAATGATTGTCGATCACTTTTAAGAGATCAACAAGAACAGAGGGTCTAGATGTTTGAACATCTAGTGAGCACAATTGCGCAATTACACTATTGTGTCCCTTGTTTAGAAATTTTGTCATGTTGTTAAAGCTTATCACTTTAGAGGATTTCCCTTTGATACCTCTAAGTTCAATTTGCTTTCCTTCCAAGGAAAACTTCATGAAAAGTTCATAAAAGTAAAGAGCCACTATTCCCAATGATTGTAACCATTGGATGCCTAATACAACATCAACACCACCCATTCAGATTGCAGTCATTGGACTATTGAATAAATACTATGGCACTTCCCTGAACAATTTATGGTGCCTCCATATACAATTATTACTTGAAACTTTGGTGCTATATATATAATGCAATTAATAATCTTGGCTAATTTGCAATTAATGAAGTTGTAACACCTCGGTTTTAACCCCTATGAACTAGAATGTATTATGTAATTGTAACTTAGGCCGGTGAGCCGATAAAGTTGGATAGGGGTCGGAGTGCCTATAAATGTAACACACACACACACACACACACACACACACACATCGTTGGCTGCAGGACAAACAAGGACAAGAGATAGGGGGATATGATTCCATGTGAGAGTGAGCTAAAGGGGATAAGTCTTTTTGTTATATTTTATTTAACCATCTTGGTTTTAATTTAGAAAAGTGGTTACATGAGCTTCTTGGGGGGAGGCCATGTGGTTTTTGGTTCTCGAAATTATATAAACTCTTCCTATGAGATATTTGGTGGTTGTTCTTTGTTCTTCATTCATTGTTAAGAATTCTATCACTCATCTTCCTCATTCTTTCCAATTCGTGTGCTCTTGGCTGGAGCATGGAAATGAATGGCTGGAGGAGATCCATTGTGAGATGGATGTGAGTAATTACTGATCATTTCAGAAGGGAATGGATTCCTATGTGCATGATATTGATGGTAGTTCTGAAAGAACTGTCCACAACTAAGAATCATTGGAGTTTCGAGCATTGGGATTTCCTGGAACAATAGAATTGGAGCCCTGGAGAGAAATGAAACTGCGCGGGGAACTGGATGGAAAAGAAAGGGGTTCATTTCTTTGGGTTGTGCAGGATGAAGGGGAAGAGAGATGGAAATTATGATTTTTTTGTGGTTGGGAAAACATGAGATGTTGTTAGCTAATTGGTGTGGTTTTAGATTTTTCCTAGGACTCGTCCTTGTGGATTCATAGCCATGGATCGGGGGTGACACTGTTGTTGAGAGTGAATGAATAACAATGTCTATGGTTGGGAGGAACACCCTTAGTTTTCATGCGGTTGGTGAATGTTTAATTGAGAAGATAATTTCTCTCTGTGTTTTTTATATAATGTATATTCCACTATGTATTTATTTATCTTTGAGATGTATTTATGTGCACATGCTTGCTGGTTATTTGTTGTGCATGGTGTACTATTCCTTTCTTGGATGGTTTAACATGTTTATGTTAATTACATGTTTTGAATCCATGTTTCTTTATCCAAGAGAATGTATTTTTTTTTTCATAATCAGTCTAAGAGGGAAAATTTGGAAGTACCCAGGCAATGGGAACCTCTCATATTGGTATCCAAGAAAATCATTTTCGTATTTGAAGTATTGGGTGCGTTCCAAGTTAGTTTCAGGGCATTCTTGGTGGGCGTTTTGAGGTAGTGTGGCCCAGGTTGGTGACTGGGTATGTTACAGATTGGTATCAAAGCGCGAGGTTCAACACTGAGCTTGTATGGGCTAGGATCCAACATGAATTGAGAAAATTCGTGGTTGCATATTTCATCCTATGGTGAATTCCAAAAAATTGGGGAACAAAAGTGAAATCCCCAAATTTCGAGCATATTTTGAGTTTCAGTGATTTAGAGTAGTCGAAGAAGTAATTCATGGCGTCAATTTGCAAGTTGTAGAGTCAAATTTGGCCTTGGAGTTTGAATTCTTATGTGTTCATGGTGGTTGTGAAGTTTCATGGATCAATGACCCAGATTCATTCGACCGTGAGGATCCATGGTCAATATTGAATCATAGAGGTTCGAGAAAGGCATCCTGATAGGCCTTCGATAACAAGGCTTCGAAAGACTTCGGATTCAGGTGTGAGGTTGAGTCCGAAGGGAGGGGTCCGATGACACGAGCCGAATAACGTGAACCATTGGAGTCCGCTGGTCGAAGTAGCTTTGGATGCCCGAAGTGGAGGTAGTCCGATGGGGAAGACATTGAGAAGCAATCTGGACCATAGATCGATGAATAAATGAGAAGTAACCTTGACCTTAGATCATCGTAGGTTCCTCTTAAGAGAGGCTAAGAGAGAAAGTTGATGTATTACACCAACATGGAAGTTGATGTACTTGAGGATGATACGTGGAAATAGATTATTCGTCAACAGAACGAGAGTGGGTCCTTTTGGGAGAGGAAACCCTTTGGACCTTCACTTTAAATCCTAGGGATCAAACCCCAGGCTGATAGATATTTTCCATTCATTAGAGGGGTGCTGGTTGGAGTGAGTTGTTGACCCGAAGGAGATGCACTCCGATGGGAGGAAATCCGAGAGAGAACCATAGCTGGCAATTCAATTAGAGAATAACCTCAGTTGTTGGATCCAAAGTGGCTGAGCTCCGATGGAAGCTACTATGATGAACGATCTGGACCGTTGATCGATGAATGGGCACAATGTAAGAAGAACCATCAGATATCAGAGATGTTCTTTCAGAGAAGTGTTTTCATAGGTCTCAAGGAAGGTTTTCGATAGGGGAGTCCGACAGTGTTTCAGACTACGAGTTTAGAGAGAGTGAAAATTTTTTTAGACTATGATTTCGAAGGGAGTCCAAGAATGTTTCAGACTACCAGTTCAGAGGGAGTCTGATAGTGCTTCATACTAGCGATTTTTGGGGAATTTTCATAGCCAAAAATTGAAGTTTTTTGATAGGAAAGACTTCGAAGAAGTGTTCTGACAGGCCTGCGATGGTGTAACTACAAATTGGAAAGGCCCATAATATCAATGGTTTATATTTTTTATGATTTGAGATCGATAATGAATATTGCATGTAGTAAAAATTGTTCCATAGTTTCAAAAAAAAAAAAAAACCAAAGTCTCGAGCCATTTTTTTATTTTGGCCATAAGTGAAGCAAATTACATCAGATTTGAATGAAACTTATGGGTGTTTTTAGGAATCCATAACTTTCCGCTCAGAGATCAGAATGAGGAATGAGTATATCCATTGGAAATATAATTAAGATGAGAATAACCTTGAATTGTTAGAATTTGGAAAATTTTGTTATAACTCTTCATGAATTGAGAAGAAAAAGGACTTGTAGCCTTAATTGACAAAATTTCTATAATATGTATAATTCTAACAAAAATGATTGTTTGCACATTTTGCAGAATTAGAGGTATAATCAGATAAATTCAAGCATAGGATATGATATCAGAGTCATGGAATCATGACAAATCTTGTAGAAGTTGGATGAGGCAATAAAGAGCTACAGAGAAAGTAATGAAAAGTGGATAAAGAACTCAAGAAGAATGGAACAAAAGAATTATTAGTCAACTGCTACAAAATCTGAATGAATTTCAAGCACAAAAACAATATTCCTCAAATAGGACATGAAGCTAGCAGGTGAAGAATGTCATTAATGGGCATATAAAGGAAAAATAAGACTCCATAGAATTTAAGGTAGAGATGTGTATATAGTTGCAAGCTTGATGTGAAAGAGAACAAAGAGCTTAGGATAATATGTGTGAATCATCTCTATGTGCCAAGCATAGGAGTTCCTGGGAAGTATTTGCTAGCTATGACTTAGATACCTTGTCTAAAATTACTCAGAGTAAGAAATCCAATTCTGATATCAGAGTTCACAGTGGAAGCATGATACAATGCAAAGGAAATAGGGATAGAATAATGAAGGTTCTTTCACTTGAAAGGTGTCACCGAATGAAAATAGAGTTCCATTGGGAATGGTCTTGAACGAAAAAAAGTATGGCTTCATAGGGAATTGTTAAATGAATAAATCCAATAGATAAATAGAAGTAATAACATGGATGTGGAATGATTATGGATAATTTGATTTAAGGATGTTGTGGAAGTAGAGTGATGGAATGTTGCGAGTTACCTCATTCCAAGATGTTGGAATTTTTCGTAAAGGTAAAGTTTGGATATGACTACCTAAGAGAAGCGATTGCAAATAAAACACATTGGTTGGATTGCAGAATGGACAAGTGGAACTTGGCTATAAAGTGTTCAAACCAGAGAACAATAGGGAAGATGAGTAGAATGGGAGCACACACGGCAACAAGGATCTAAATAAATTCAGAGACAACCAACTACAACATAAATAAATAAATAAGTGATCTGAAATAGAAATGCACTAGGGTGCATGATGCATAACATTGAATTTAAAATGCATATGCATTAGTAGGATTGCTGACAATAAATGCTTGGTGATTATGGATGTGCATTTGTGCATATGTACATGCTTGGAAATGCATATGGCATGCTTGTTAACTTAGAATAGTCTGTTATTATGAAATAATGATGTTATGGAAATTGAGTATGACTAATGGTGGATTATTTATTTAGGAATAATGATATAGCATGGTTAAAGGTGTGGATGCTATTGTTGCTTATGAATTCCATATATGTGAATACCCATGGGGATGGTAGGAATGATGATAAAAATGATGCTTCTACAAATAACAGTTGATCAGGTAGCATTAAGTAGGTTGATAATAACCATGCAGGTATGCATTTGGTTGCTCTTGTTTCATAAATGTTGAAGAGTATTGAGGTAAGAATTCCCTTAGTTAATTTTTTAAGATTTAAATTGATATGTAATGGCTGAGGGCCTAGAGTGTATAAATGTTGTTGATGCTATAATGCATTTAGATAAAATTTAGTTGCATATTGTGCTTTGATTAGTTATAGGATCAAAACCAAGTAAAATCAGGAGACATACTCCTACTATAGCAATGAATACCCATGGGGATAGTCATGTGTGAGACCATGATATGGTTGGATATGGAAGGGATATAGCGCTATGTGAGTGCTCAATGGTTTCCCTGTATAACTGATGTTTGGACTGCAACCTCTTTGCCAACACTGAAGAGCACTTAGGAATTATGTTTCCTCATGTTGTGTATGTGTTGAAGATGAGGGTATCCAGATAGTCCGGAAATATTGGAAAGAGTTCAAATGATGTGTTGATGCATTGGCCAGACCTTCCAACTCATCATGGTGGAATGCATGGAAAAGTTATGTGGTATTATGTAGTCAATGCAGGGATGCATTGTGTAGATGTGGCCATGGGTATTGACACATCGATTGCTGTTTTATTACTAATTATTTGCTGCATTATGAAAATCCTGTGGTGATGAAAATGCATAGCGATGGATAGATGCATTATATTTAATATGAATACTAGGTGAAGAATTGTTGTTCATTACAATTTCGAGATCACTTTTTGGAGCTGTTGAAAATGTTACAAGTGGTATTAAAGGAATTATTGAATGCATTTTGGTGAATGCACGTATATATTATATGGCATAGAAATGATTATGATAACAACTGAAATGATGTGAGTATTGCTAACCCATGAAGTTGAGAACATTTCAAGATTTGTTAGATACTGCAACAAGAAAGATGTAGATTAAAGTAGTTACATAATGATGAGTTAAAGAAAATATCTATCGAGGGAACACAATAATAAAAATATTGATGGCTAGAAGAAAGAAAATATTGGCTGATAATACATGTGTAGAGGATGATGGGTTCATTCCAATTAATATTTGGATTAATGGAAGTGATTGAATTTTTTTTGTAATCAATTCTGAGATCACTTTGTGAAACTTTGTAGTTTCTACCATGAAAATGTATATTTGTTATGATATGCTAAGAATTTGTTTGGATGAGTGTAAATTGGGGATATTGTAGGTAGAATGGTATTGGATATGGAAGGGATGAAAAACCATAAATAAGAATGATATATACAACCACAACAGCCAAATATTATGAGCAAAAACCTCATGGTTGAGGGAATTTTATTTTCTGTATAAAATTGATTTGGAAATTTATAGTTAAAAATTGTTATGGAATGCCAAAAGTTGGTTTGGCTGAGTGAAGGCTGAGGAAAATTGTAGGAATAATGGCATTAGGTATGTAATTGTTGTGAGCTATAATAAAGACTTATGCCTACTGCTGCAAGATCCAAATCAATTATGAGTTGGAAGCTCATGCTTGGAAATTGTGTTTTCTTGTATAAAACAGATTTGACATTTACGATTGAAAATTGCTATGATATGATCTCATCATGATTGTATGTGTGTAATATAGATGAGATGTTGTCTATTGAAATGGAATCTTGGGAAGAAGAGGACCATGAGGAAATAGAGTTCAAGGAAAAAGATAAGGAACAAAGAAGAGTCTAGTGGACTTGTTGCATTTGGAGTTCTTGGGGAAACGACTATGAGAATTCCTGGTTGAGTGCACCAAAACCTTGAAGAGAAGTGGTACAAATTAAAGGAATGTAGAGTAGAGAAGGGGGTACATTTACTTGGGTTGTGCAGGCTGGTGGGGAATGATAGCTTGCTGGTTGGAACTTCTGCCAGAAATATAACTTTTTACAATCCTTGTGTATGTTTTGGGCCAAAGTTCCTATGTATATACGCATTTGGCTAGACTTCCTGTGCAGGTCAAAGGCCAAAGATCCTAGATTTGTAATAATAAGAAGATCAATATGGTGTTTTTCATTGAGGACAGTGCCAAAGATAAGGGGAGGGGGATGTAACACCCCAGTTTTAACCCCTATGATTCCACGAGAGAGGGGGATAAAGGGGATACGTCTCTTTATTATATTTTATTTAACCATCTTGGTTTTAATTGAGAAAAGTGGTTGCATGAGCTTATTGGGGAGAGGCCATGTGGTTCTTGGTTCTAGTAATTATATAAACTCTACCTATGGGCTATTTGTTGGTTGTTCTTTTTTCTACATTGATTGTTAATAATTCCATCACTCATCTTCCTCATTCTTGCAAATTCGTGTGCTCTTGGTTGGAGTTGTTACACATCAAAATTACTCACTTCAATGATGACTCATTGTCTTCATTACAAGTGTCGCATTTTTGGTCGCAAGTGTCACAAGTGTCACAAACATTGTACTGCCATCTTGCCTATGTCGTGTCTCTAACAACATCACAGGGACACTTAAGACACCTTCAAAGACTGGTTTAAGAAGGAGAAATCATCTGATGAGGAGTACAAAGAATTTTCCATGCAAAAGACCACTTAAAAATGATTTTTGAAAGGCAAATCTCCCCTACAGACTGTCATGGAGTGCCAACGCTCCCTACCCCTCTTTGGGGGAGCGTTGTAGCACTCAGGACACCATTCCGGGGGAGTGTTGGGCTTTTTTGAAGGAATTTTGGGCAGCGCTCCCTTGCCCACTGTCAGGGAGTGCCAGCGCTCTGTACCCTCCTTTGAGGGAGCGTTGCAACACTTAGGACACCATTGTAAGTGACCAACATTAGCACCTTTCTGTCTTGGTCTTAGGAGTCTAGGGCCCAAGAAGGAATCCACTTGTTCGCAGGGGGATTTCTCTGTAGCAGGAGCATGAAAATGAATGGCTGGAGGAGGAGAGACATTGTGAGATGGTTAAGAGGAATTAGTGATCATTACAAAAGTGAATCGATGCTTATGTGCATGATATTGGTGGCATTTTTGAAAGAAATGTCCACAACTGAGAATCCTTGGATTTTCTAGCATTCAGATTTCCTGGACCAGTAGCACTGGAGCCCTGAAGAGAAATGGAACCACATGAGGGACTGGATGGCAGAGAAAGGGTTCATTCTTTGGGTTGTGCGGGCTGAAGGGGAAGAGATATGTAAATTATGATTGTCGTGTGGTTGGTAAAACATGATAGCTTGTTAGCTAACTGGTGTGTTTTTAGATTTGGCCTAGGACCCATCCTTGTGGATTCATAGCCCTGGATTGTGGGTGACATTGCTTTGGAGAGTGAATGAAAATTAGTGTCTATGGTTGGGAGGAACATCCTTGGTATGCATCTAGATGGTGAATGTTTACATGAAAAGATAAATGGTCTCTGTGTTTTCTGTATAATGCATATTCCACAGTGTATTTATTTATCTCTAAGATGCATTTTTGTGTGCATGCTTGCTGATTATTTGTTGTGCATGGCATATTGTTCCTTTCTTGGATTGTTTATCATGTTCTTGTTAATTGCATGGGTTGAATCCATGTTTATTTATCCAAGAGAATGGGACATAAAATTTGTAATCATTCTAAGAGGGTGAATTTGGAAGTCCTCGGACAATGGGTACGTCTCAGATCAATATCCCAACAAATTGTTTTGGTATTTGTTGTATTGGGTGTGTTCCAATTTAGTTTCAGAGCATTCTTGGTGGGTGTTTTGAGGTAGTGTGGCCTAGATTGGTGGTTGGGTACGTTAAAAAGTTATGGGTGCTACCATAATCAATCAACACTATTATATTTTTCTTTTTGATATATCCATTTGTCTTGAGAGTTTTAGGAGTGTTGATTCCAACCAATGCACGACAATATATTGTTGGAGTAGTATATTTTATTTCTAGATCTTGTGATGATTCCAATTCTTAATATTCTTCCTATTCACAACTTATGTAGAATAATTTCCTCTCACTACATTTATGCCCCTTACAATACTTGTTGTTACAATTGAAATATATTTCATTTTCTCTTCTTTCATCCATTTGATGTGGTGTCAACCTTGTAGGTTGAGCGAGGTTAGGATAGGGAACATGATTCTCTCTAAATTTGTTAGTGGCCACCCTTATCGTAGCCATATTTTTACTTTCAACTTTCCTTTCCATATTGAAAGCATGATCCAAGGATTTAGGTTCCAAGAGATGCACCTCATTTTGAATTCTCTCCTTTAAAGTGCCCATAAAGAGATCTAAAAGATTATCCTTTGGAATGTTCTTTACCCTAAAAGACGTAGCTTTTGTAATTGTTGAATGTGCTTTGTAATTGGACCTCTTACTAGATATTTATCCATTGACTAAAGAATGCATTGCTCTTAATTTTCCTATAATGTGTTACCAGTTCATCCATAAAAATGGACCAAGAGATGATAGAATCATTTTTTTTGTTCACAAATCCATTGGTAAGAGACACATTGATTAGGTTCTAAATACAAGGATGCAATAGTTACCTTTATTATAGTTGGCACTAGGTGTAGATAAAAT